>OW386286.2:45785311-46045231 GCA_936432065.2 Rutpela maculata | reverse complement strand
TTTAAACGTATAAAAATCAAAAATATTAACATATTAAAATATATATAAAAAACCGTACGGGAATGTTACTTCCCGGCCTAGGCCGGGAAGTAACATTCCCGTACGGCTTTGTTGATCGTTGCTTGGCAACGGATCTTTTCCGGTCTGTTTTCTGATAGTTTCCTAGCAACGGACTAAAATACTGGAATTGTGTATTTTTCGCTCTAAAATCGCGCCGAAAATGTAGACATTCCCGATCGATTTCAGAAAAATAGATTTTTCGTGCGTCTTCACATTTTTTTTAAATAAATGTCGCCATTTGGTAATTAAAAACATTTTTCAAAAATTCCGTGTTTCGTTAGTATGCTCAATTTTTTTTCACCGATTAAAACACTTGCCTTCGAAACATTTTTCATACGCCATATTAGAACCGCCATTTTAATTTTTTTAATTTTGTCTTCAGATTCGTAATCAGCGATCCCAAAAACAAAAATATTCTACGTTTCAAAAATAAAGCAGTAATACTTTTTCAAATATTAAATATCTAAATTAAGGAAGGGTTAGAGTAAGTGCCCGGACCATATAGAAACTGATAATACCTTTTTTCTGAAATCGATCGGCAATGTCTACATTTTCGGCGCGATTTCAGATCGAAAAATGCACAATTCCAATATTTTAGTCCGTTGCTAAAAAACCATCAGAAAACAGACCGGAAAAGATCCGTTGCCAAGCAACGATCAACAAAACCGTACGGGAATGTTACTTTCCAGGCCTAGGCCGGGAAAGTAACATTTCCGTACGGTTTTTTATGTATATTTTAGACAGTAAATAAATACACGCAGACAAACCAACTGACATTAAAATTGCATTTATTATTAAGCAGTTAGATTTTAATGAAGAAATGTTATGCATTAATACAAATTCTTTAAGTTATAATAATATTGATTACGATTTCAGAAAAAATAGTATGTGTACTTCGGTGTGAAAGCACATTCCCGAACTTCGATGCTTGTTGGCCTCGGCTAGCGCCTCAGCCAACAATTTGCATCGTCGTCCGGGAATGTATTGCTTTCACACCTAAATACACAATATACTATTATTGCAATAATAACCCATAAAGCAAAATTATCATTACATATGAGATTATTCCCAAATTCTATATATTTCTTACATCTATACTGTAGTATTCAGTGATACTGACAACGTTTAATGTTTTTGAATTAACCTGTCGAGAAAAGCCTTTTAAACTGTACTATAAGTGAGATATATGATTTTTTTATCTACTACAAACTGACACCAATTTATATATAGATAGTGGTTGTAATAGACATTTTTATTGATAATACTATTAGCTAGCTCAATAAATTGTTTTGTCTGATTCATCTTTGTTTATCTAAAAAACCAAATTGCTTTTTTCTGAATTCAAATGAGAATTGTAATAGATTAATTTCTTGGTTTAGAACAACATTCGATAGGGTTTAATGTGTACATTAAAAAGATAATTATGTTGTACCTGATATTATAGAGAAGTGCATCAAGCCTTCAGTTAATGGTATTTATTGCTTGATGATGATTAAAAAAGTTAAAAAAGGAACGTAATAATAACATCGAGATTTACAGCGGTTGTTCACTTCCAACTCAATGCTTTTAAGAGATAAAAAAACAATAAAATATATTAAAAGCGTGAATACGCTGGCAGTAATAATTTTAATACAACTTTTAATACAACTGGTGGTAATTACTTTTCTTATTTTAACACAAGAAATCACAGGGCACCTTATTCTCAAATATCGCAAAAGGTATAACTTGTTTGTATGTATATGTCGTAGTCTTTTGATGAAATACGTCATTTCGTGAAAAGCCTTGGCAGTTCATGAACTGCCGGCATATCATGCAAATTCTTGAGGTTACCCAATCTGCCTAGGCATTTCGTGAAACGCCGTGGTCGTCTCGGCACTTGACGTTTAAAGTCATTCTACACGATCTGCCGCAAATTAGATCGGCAGATTGTGTTCTATTACTTGCTGCCTATTTGTATTGTTTATTATGGAAAGTAAGAGTGAAAAGGACTTGTTCAATGATCATTACAAAGAATACTATGAATCAAAGCCGAATAAATCACCGTATACCATCGGAAAATTAAACGAGGTGCGAAAAATATTTCATTAATTTTGAGGTTAGGTTAGCTTAAGATGTTATATTCATAATTCATGAATTCATTTGCAATCTAAAACCCGAAACGTACCAAATAAATATGAATCTAATCTCAAAATTAATTAAATCTCCATCTTTCTCTCTTTATAATGATCACTGAAAAAGTTTTTTTCATTCTAAATTTCCATAATAAACAAGACAATCAGCTCAACATAATTTCCGGGCAAATAAATCGATCGAAACGGCAACTAACCTAACCCAAACACATAATACAACACAATCTGTCGGGTATCAGTCACTTCATGAACAGTCAACGTCTAATTTGCGGCAGATCGTATAGAGCGACTTTAAACATCATGTGCCGAGACGACCACGGCGTTTCACGAAATGCTTAGGCAGATTGTGCAACCTCAAGAATTTACATGATATGCCGGCAGTTCATGTATTGCCTAGGCTTTTCACGAAATGACGTATTTCATCAAAATACTACGACATATATATGGAGGTTTAGATGTTTTTGCATATTTCTTTTTTTACATTATTATTATCATCACTATCAGTCATCAATACGATAATCGTTCCAAAGTACTAAGCGCATTTTAACCTTCCCATCTCATCCCAAATAATATGAGAAAATGGCTCGGCACGGTGTTTGCGCTTCCTAAAACGGAACCTCGTGCAATTTCACAACACGGACTGAATCCAGCAGTGCTGTCTTTTAGCCGCCGATTAGACCGATCTGCAGATAGGAATGGTTGAGTTCCTTTTAGAAAACTGTCTCTAAGAACGCCAATGATCAAGATTAAGTTAATTACAAAACCTAAGCACATTTTATTAAATTTGAAGACGAAATTTTTGTATTTATCTTATTTCTGGATTTCTTTTGTTGTAACATTTCTCTTTGCTGGACAAGAGAACTCAATAACATGTAAGGGCGTATAGTCCCCCTCTCTCCCGATGGCTCAATAATAATAATATAGTCTGGGAGCCCTCCCTACCTGTACGTGCACCCCCCCCCCCCCCCCCCCCTGTCCTTGGGGACAATGTTTTTCATAAAGGTTAAAACCTAAGGAACAATTTTAGACATGTCCCCAAAAAAACTGGCTGTACTTTCAAAATGGCGGCCATATGTCAAAAAAATCTGTTGCCAATGTTGTTTTGTCATTTAACACAAAAACTAAAGAAGATGGACAAAAACGAAAAGCAACGTGCATAAAATTTTCTACAATTTTGTTCCTATACAATATTTTGATAGGAGTTACCATTTTCCAGATAAACGAGTCCAAAATTAAGAAAACATGGAAATTCATATATCGGTAAATTATTTAGAGGAAATAACTGTGACAGTTATTGTAAGACGTATAATATAAATGTACCAAATATATCCGAACATTTCAAGATTTGGGGAGCAGCTGAAATATTGATGATGTTGATTAGTCGCATCATTAGAGGAGTTTACATGTGCCATATATGGATCAAAGAAAAGATTTGTCTTTATCAATTGACACTAAAGTTGATTTTTCTTCGATTCCATCATCAAGAGCTTTTCTTATCCAGCATGTTAAAAGGAGTGTTTATCAAATGCGTATTGATTAGCCGACGAAGGTATTCACAATATTCCAAAGCCTTGGAATGATTATACTGCCTCAATGACTTACTGAAATTCTTCAGGAGATGATTCCAAATCAAATCATAATAGACGAAAGTGAGGATGATAACGATATCTATCATAAATGAAGCAATAGGGAAGAAGACTTGGAAGAAATATTTGATGTATCGGGAGACAGCGATAGTGAATCTAAAAACGAATGAGATGTTACTTACGTTTTATATTGAATTTTATATTTTATTTTAAGAGTTTATCCAAATATTGTATAGGAACAAAATTGTAGAAAATTTTATGCATTTTGTTTTTTGTGCAGAAAGTTTTTCTCCATCTTTTTTAGTATTTCTGTTAAATTACAAAAACAATATTTGCAATTTTTTTTTTATAAACATGGACGCCATTTTGAAAGTACAGCGAGTTTTTTTTTAGCGAACATGTCTAAAATTGTTCCTTAGGCTTTAATCTTTATGAAAATCATTGTCTCCAAGGATCGGGGGGAGGGGGTGCACGTACAGTTAGGGTGGGCTCCCGTAGTAATACACCAATGAAAAAAAGATGTTAAAAAAAGTGATCAGAGTTTATCACCGTTTCTTCTCTATTATGAGAGTAGCCTCTGTAAACGGCATAGTCAGAGGAGCAATGTCAATTGATCGAGTGCAGAAGCTTATTATAGAATTAGCATTTTCATACCATTTGTAGGTCATATAATCATTTAAATTGGATCCCCGTTTGATGACATATGCAGTACGATTGCTCTTGAAGGCCTGATTTCAGCAGTATGAAGATGCAAAAATACTAAAAGCTTCTGCGATCTACGACCAAGATATGCTCGAATCAGTTTTGGAATTTATTTTTGAGTTAAAAATTTGGAGACAAAAGTGGCAGGGACAAAAAATGCTTCCAAAAACTATTCTTGACACACTAAACGAATGCAGTGAAAGTTTTTTCCAAATACAGGGTGTTCCTTATTGACGTGCTAATATTTCAGGGTGTGATTCCTTAGGTCATTTTATGTAGAAAAGCTTTGAATTTTTGTTTTAAATGGTTATTATATCTCAGAAAGTAATTTGGATATTATTTTCAATTTTGGTATGTGTTAATAGTTAATATTTTAGTTAGAAAAGTTATTTTATCGCTCCACCAGCAACATTTTTCCATGTGGATATTTTTTCTGGTTAGCCTGGTCAATTCCACATGGAAACGGTCTCTTGCGTTTTTCTCGTTAAACGCACAGTTCTTGATTAAAACATTTAAATTCAAATTGTTTCATTCAGCAGTATTGACTAATAATTTTTGAACACATAAATCTAGTAACGGTATTCAGTTCCTTACGAAGAGACAGTCTGACACCTTAGCCAATTATCAACACCATCAATTTAATTACAAAACCTGGATACATCTTGCTAAATTTTAACAGTAAGTCTTTGTAATGTATGTAATGTATGTAATGTATGTAATGTATGTAATGTATGTAATGTATGTAATGTATGTAATGTATGTAATGTATGTAATGCATGTAATGTATGTAATGTATGTATGTAATGTATGTATGTAATGTATGTATGTAATGTATGTATGTAATGTATGTATGTAATGTATGTATGTAATGTATGTATGTAATGTATGTATGTAATGTATGTATGTAATGTATGTATGTAATGTATGTATGTAATGTATGTATGTAATGTATGTATGTAATGTATGTATGTAATGTATGTATGTAATGTATGTATGTAATGTATGTATGTAATGTATGTATGTAATGTATGTATGTAATGTATGTATGTAATGTATGTATGTAATGTATGTATGTAATGTATGTATGTAATGTATGTATGTAATGTATGTATGTAATGTATGTATGTAATGTATGTATGTAATGTATGTATGTAATGTATGTATGTAATGTATGTATGTAATGTATGTATGTAATGTATGTATGTAATGTATGTATGTAATGTATGTATGTAATGTATGTATGTAATGTATGTATGTAATGTATGTATGTAATGTATGTATGTAATGTATGTATGTAATGTATGTATGTAATGTATGTATGTAATGTATGTATGTAATGTATGTATGTAATGTATGTATGTAATGTATGTATGTAATGTATGTATGTAATGTATGTATGTATGTAATGTATGTATGTAATGTATGTATGTAATGTATGTATGTAATGTATGTATGTAATGTATGTATGTAATGTATGTATGTAATGTATGTATGTAATGTATGTATGTAATGTATGTATGTAATGTATGTATGTAATGTATGTATGTAATGTATGTATGTAATGTATGTATGTAATGTATGTATGTAATGTATGTATGTAATGTATGTATGTAATGTATGTATGTAATGTATGTATGTAATGTATGTATGTAATGTATGTATGTAATGTATGTATGTAATGTATGTATGTAATGTATGTATGTAATGTATGTATGTAATGTATGTATGTAATGTATGTATGTAATGTATGTATGTAATGTATGTATGTAATTTATGTAATTTATGTAATGTATGTAATGTATGTAATGTAAGTAATGTAATGTAATGTAACGTTTGTAATGTAGTGTATCTCTTATTTATCACTATGCTTATTATTGTTATTATTATTATTTTTAACTAGTGGCAGTTTCCTATGTAGACAAATTTTTGACATGCACGTATATTTTACCTTAACAATCAAATAAAATATCAGCAATGCAAAATTTTAATTGGCACTGGTAACTATTCATGCTAATGTTGATTTAATGTCCTGAAATAAAAAAAGGAGGGTGTATATTTATAATGCCTAGAGTGTGTGAGAAACGTTTGGCTTTTATAACTTTTTGCAACGATTTTGTTTGCAATTCTAATATCTACTTTCTATTTTACCATATAAATTCAAATAACATAATGAAATATAACACAATTTATGTTTGTTTCACCACCCGACCTCAATTACCTTTTTATTAATGATTTCTTATGCAGTCCCTAGCATTCTCCGTCTAGGTGTAATAACATATCAAAAGAAATATACTTATACATAAATCATTGGAAAAAGAGGGTAATTTTGGCTTCGAAAAATGAAATTAAACCAGATTGTAATAACTTCATAAATATCTATAGAAGTATAATTCGAGATGTAACGCACGGCGGTGCGCTATATTGTGTTTTTGCCGTCCCCGGGACGAAAGATTAATGTTTTTGGAACGTTTAGTTGGGGGTGGCGAGTGCGGCCTATGAATAAAACAGTGCATCTTGACGGTGGCTACGAGGGTGTCGAAGGTGTTGCTGTAAACTCAATCTGCACATAGGCGTTCGCTGAGAGTATGCCGGTCAAATGGAAATAAATACTGTTTTATTTCGATGAGGGAACAGTTGAAGACCAATGAGAAACGTTTTGCTTTTTTATCACGGCCTAGGTCTTGTAAGTTTCAGAAATTTATTAATATCAAGTTTAATAATAATAATTAAACGGGAAGGTATATTTCTAACATTGCAAAAGTTCTATAAAATAGAATAGAATAAATATGTGTCCAGAAAATACTAGTCACTATTTTAACTCTTACAAAAACAATTTATCACAGATAAATATAAACATATTTTTAAAGTTTCCTGTTCAACAGAGCCAAAAACAAATATAGAAACATTTACCAAAATAACAGTTCCCACACAACACAAGGCTGTTCGAGGGACGTACTATGGCAAATCCCATTTAGTATTTGGGCTTGCCTATGGACAACCTAATATCCCAGTTTGTATGCTTTTCGGTACTCTTTTGGTCATCCCAATGTCACAACTGGGTATCAGATAAATGTAGTACGAGGGACGTCCTGAAGGATATACCGGCGCTTGTACTAAGGACGTACCAGGACATCCCGGGATATTTCGGTCCTAAGTATTACGAATAGGCTGTACAAACTACATACCTACTGAAATGTCTCAGGATATCTTACGGACTGCAAAGAGATATCCACGGTAACTTAATTTTTCTGTTTCTTGGTGGGATCCTCTGCCACATATGTTTTCTTCTAAAACAATGTCCGTAAAATCAACAAAATAATACAATTATCCACTATTTTACTGGAAAAGAAGCTCTACGCCTGTGACTTTTACGTTAAAGCAGCGTAGAGGTTATTTTCGATTAAAATACTGGATAATTGCATTATTTTCTAGATTTTACGGACATTGTCTTAGAAGAAAACATGCGGCAAAGGATCCCACTAAGAAACATAAAAATTAAAAAATGCCACAACTAACATTTAGACAATAATGTTATACTTAAATTTAAAAAAAAATTGAATTGTAAAAATTTTTAGAATTTTTGTCAAATATGCACATTTTTGAAATATTTACACTTGCCTATTTTTTCTTATAATTTATATGTAATTTCTTGGGTTTACGGTCAGTTAAAAAATTAAATATTATTTTCTCACGATTTGGTTTATTAACCATCGTCAAAAACACTACAATTTTATAAAAAAACAGAAATATTTTGTATGTATGGAATTAAGTGCTACTTAAATAATAATAATATTTTAATAATAGAAATAAGCTAAATACATTCAATATTTAAAAACATTTGTAATGTTAAAAGCAAACTTCTTAGAAAAATGTAAAATAAATACCTATATTGCTTTTGCAAATTTAATAATAGCCGAACATGAATTTTTAGGATGTAGCGCACTCCTACTTCTCTATTCTCTTATTTGCCTCGCTCTTCTCTTTTGCACTTCTCGGATAATTTTTTAACAGCTTTTCTGCTTCGTTTTCCATAATATACTCATTCATGAGTGCAGCTAAAATAAACGTAGTTATTATTATTTGAACCACTATTATTAAAAAAATATATGAAAAATGGGCAAGATAAAAATAACAGAAATTATTGAAGGATATAGGTATGACCTATAGCACTCAGTAAATAATAATAATTTACCGAATTATAAATCAAAATCCATAAAGTACACTCTGGCAAATAGAATTTCAAGATAAAAGATTGCAATGGTCTCTGTATTTTCATGCAGTCTGTCCGCCTGTGTACGGCCTGATATCGTACCATATCTTTCGTTTAAAAGCGTAATAAAAGTTTCAAATAATTATCTTAAAACACAATATTTCCATTCACAATTAGTTGCTAGATGGTTTTAAAATTATTAACTAAGTAGGCACATTATTTGCCGTCATTCTCAAATTCAATATCATCAGGTTTATTGTCATATTTGGCAATACTTTCACGTAATTCACATTTTCTCTCCAAGCTGATTTCAGTATTCAATTCTTGAGCCAAATTAATGTCTTATTTTGTAGGTTTCTCAGTGACTGTAAAATACGGGAATGTGTATAAATCCTCATTTTTTTAGCTTCCTTTGGCATTCTGAAAGTATTAAATTTTCGTGGTTTCGAACACGCCATTAATAACTAATTGAATATTCAATCGTAATCAGATAAGTTTTTCATAACATGAAGTTTAATAGGTTATGTTGTATTTTTATACATTTGTACTCACTTTTTATAGTCTGGAATGAAGACACTCAAATAAAGCTGAACTAAACAGGTAAAACACAAAGATACAACTTTAAAATATTTCATACAGCCACTAACAATAATTATTATTTAAATATTTGAGAAAATAAAAACTAATAAAGCGTGGTTGCTGTTTGGCGATATTTTCTATTTGCTTTGGTCTGGCTAGTTTGGCCGGCCGGAAATCAAAATGGCGCTTTATTTAAATGTATTAGAGACCTAATATTAGAGTACATTTTAAGGAGATTTAAGGCTCTTCATCGGATGTCCGTTCCAAATCCCGATGTTAGTCGAAATAGTTAATGCCAAAATGGAACTTATTCAGGATAGCCCAATGACATCCATAAAAGAATATCCTGGGACGTACTAAAATGGGCTGTCTTGAGGACGTCCTAAAATAGGATATCCTAAAAGGTACATCCGTTTCTCTATTTATTTTACGTACTGGGATCTCCAGGTACGTGAATTTGTCATCCCATATCCCGATTGTGCTGTGTGGGTTACATCAAAACTTAAAACATTCTCATACACTTGTTATGTCTTTTTTATTGCATCTGCTTCCCTATGATTTATTTTTAATCCAAATTCTCGAAAACGACGATGTGTATTAATAAAAACTTGAGAATCTGGTTATCTTCTATTTGGAAGTCTTCTGTAATATTTTCCCGAAGCTTCTTCGGCATTTCCATCTCAATAACCATAAATAAAGTGAATATCAGCATAATCTTCATTAGTGAATAAGTTGAGCATGCTAATAATTAAAATGAGAGAATTTGAGGAATTTGGATATAATGTTATAGGTATGTAATGATAATTTTTTTTATCTATAATTATTGCAGTAAAATTGTATAATCTGCAGTTTCTATATGGTCCCGACAATTGCTCTTACCCCAAGGGGTGAAATCCACCCGTAAATTTTAAATTTTAATATTTAAAAAAATATTGCGTATTTATTTTTGACACGTATTATATTTACATTTTTTGGATCTCTGATTAAGAATCTGAAGACAAAATTTAAAAACGCAAGATGGCGGCTCTAATTTGGCGGGTGGAAATTTTTTCTAAAGCAAGTGTCTTAAACAAAAAATAACCATCTAGGTGATGATACATATCATCGAAAAATAGTAATTGATTATCTTTTATTTTAATTAAAGGATAATGGGGTATTTTCCATTTGTTTAAAATTTAGTTTTGGTGATATATACAGTGCGTGTAATTGCCGATTAGGCATGTACATTCACGTAGCGTGAGAGATATGACAACACAGCAGAGCAAACTCGCCCGTCGGCGAAGCATCCCAGCTCTTAGTTATTTAATTTCAGCCAGCTGGCACACGCGATGTTGTAATTCTTACTCCCTATGCCTAGCCCGCCACTACACACACTATCAAATAATGTTATTATTTTAACAATTACTGCATAATCAATGTAAACCAAAACAATAAATTATCTTTTAATTGCTTCGTAGGTAGGAGACAACAAGATTTACTGAAAGTCAAATTTTTGGCAATAAATTCAGGAAAGAATTATTATCTCGAAAACGGCTTAAGATAGGTAATATGGAAATATTAACAAAAGTTACCCAGAAAGAGACAACGATCCAAAAACTGCAAAAATATACAGGGTATTCCATTTAAAATAACGAAGATGTTGCCAGTTTTACGTATAAGTGGCAACACCGCACTTTCGAAAATATTTTAGTTGTAGAGATCATACTTGATTATCTTGGTAACCAAAATTTCAAAGCAATCGGTTGATCCGTTCTCCATATACTTTTAATACTCCACCCACCGTGGCTCACCCTGTATATGTACAGAAATAAATGTACGAAACGTAAAAGATACGATTTCTCAGCTTCTAATTAATTTTTTAATTTAATTGTTTGTTTTTAAGCACTTTTAACAGGTATGTAAAGTATTTGGCTGGATACAATTTTGCGGTAGAAAGAAATGCATGTTATTAAAATGCACGAACGTAACTTTGAAAATAAGACAAAGAAATCGATTTTTGTTATTATTATAAAGCACTTTTAAAAAGCAACAATTTAAGAAAAACAAAGTCTTAGTGCAACCAAAGCCAGTTTTTTATGAAGCTTCATTTTTTTTATATAAAATCTCGTTTTTCAGGGAAAATGATAAATATTTTTATTTGTAATATTTCCCACTATTTTATATCTATCTACAGGATCTATAATTTCATAAGTTTAATTAAAAAAGATTGAATAATTATTTCGGTTTATGTAAAATTGGAAACCTTTTATTACTATTCCTAAAATTTCAGTTACGGTCATTACAAAGATATGTCTAATATAACGTATACTTAATAAGAAATAAAATGATATCGATATTTTTTCGTCGATACGACGTCCATGTGACACATTAAAACAATCATTTAAAACTGTAAAAAATATTTACTTCTATCCCCTCAATATTAATAAAACATATTCCTCGAGATTAATTATTTATAAAGTTCGCCGAAATTCGCACTTCCAAATCCAACAACAAAAAGAACCTCTGTTTTATTTATAAAGCGCCCTAAAGCACATAAAAGACACCACAATAAAAATGATAAAATTTCCAATTCGTGCAATAATACGAGATTTAAAATCAGGTTTTATAAAAGAGACAACCTGTACGATGAGACGACAAAGCCGGCAACACAAAAAATAAAATTTCTAATTAATCCGGTGGTCGCATCCACACCGCTGTTTGGTGCAGCAGCACGGAGTGCAGTGGACATCCCGGACAACGGACATATATCTTATGTCTGGAAGCGCTACTCCTGTCCAGAAACAATAGGCGAGCCATTAGGCAAATGAACGCGCTTGCATCGCAGTCGCCCAGACAGGGACTGCCCTTGATCTCCGAGTTGCAGAATCGGGTTGATAAATAATATAAATATGCAAGGTTTTTAGTATAATAATAATAATAGTAATAATTTTTTTTAATAAAATCATCATAAAAAGAAATTGTACAGAAATCTGTTCCATGACATGCTGAACTCAAATATCAAATCAGAAATCTGTGTGTCTGCATGTTATGTGTGTAGACCGTGGTAAACACGGAAACTTTTGTTAGACTTAAATTTTTGTTTCAAATTTGGCACTTATGCAAAAAACGTGGCAGAATGGTCCCTATTGAAAATAGGCGATATCCATCATACAGGGTCATCTCCAGAGACGCGTAAACAGATATGTTTCTTGTAAACTGTTATATTATAATTTTAGAGCAAAATTTTCCCAGGGTTTTTCATTAAGCACACAAAAATTCGAAGATGTACAAGATATTAAAACTGTATAATATACCTTGTGTCTCTTAGGTTCGAAAGAATTTTACATAGATTAAGAGAAACTTATATCCATTTTACTTAAAATCTTATTAAGGTGTTTTAGACCATTACGAAGCGAATGAAAGTTGCACTCGGGCACTACTGAATGCAAATATCCATTAAACACGATAACTTCATTTGTAAAATAGCATGGTAAAATACAAAATACCCTCTATTAAAATTGGGTCATATCCGTCATAGAGAGCGATCGCCAAAGACAAACAAACTGTTATTTTTATATAAACTATGTTTTATTTTAATTTTAAAGCAAACTATTATTAAGGCTTTTGAAGGATACAAAAATACAAAGGTGTACAAGCTATCGAAACTGCAACTTAACTATATGATGGGTCTTTCAAGTTCGAACGAACTTTACGTCGACTATGAGATATCAATATCAGTTTCAAATGTTATTGAAGTATTTCTAATAAAACCATTACGGAACGAATGAAAGTGTCAATTGGACGTTATCGACTGCGAATACCGATTAAAAGCAATAACTTGGATTGGACATAAAATTTGTATTTTAAATTTGGAATATATGTAAAATAGCATGGTGGAACATTCCATACTGGAATTGAGCCATATCTGTTACACGGGCGTTACACAAGAGAGGCATGTAAACAGTGAAGTTTTATATATACTATATTTTGTTAGAGCAAAATTTAACTAAGATCTTTGCTTCCCTCGCTTACCAAAAGGAAGTATTGTAATGCGTGAAAAAAGAGGATTCTCACATTTCAGGGTATGTATGTTTTGTTTATACAATGTGTCCACGGCAATCCGAAATTATAGATGTAAATAACATTTATTTTTTACTATGAACACAATTTTCTGTATTCTGCTCCTGTTTGACCCAAAACCTATTTTGAGTGCGTTAGAATTTCAAAAATGTGTAGAGTGCACTGGTGACGGCTTAAAAATAAAATTCGCTTCAGGTAAACTGCCATTTCTGTGCAAGATATTGAATAATTTTATAAGAAAAACTTTTTCAGAATTTAAAAATATGATGTACCAAATTTGATAACTATACAGGGTAATACACGTAGGCCGTTCGCTGGAAGTTTTTCAACTTGCAGTTGAATTAGAAACTCCAGCTATACAAGGTGTGCCAAAAGTTGAAAACTTCCAACGAATGGCCTACATGAATTACCCTGTATGCATATTTTTACATTTTCGTTATATTTACTCAATATTTGTCACTTCATTAACTTAGCGTTTGCCAAGTGAATTAAATACTTCAACTCATTCAAAATAAATGAAAACACTACTTAATAATTGAGGTTGAATAATTTATTAGGTTTACCTATTATAATTGCAAGGCTAATATAAATTTATTTATTCCCCATTTCCAGCACACATCTCAATTCTTTTCTTAAATTCTTTGCAGTTATGTTGAATACTTTGAAGATTAATTGGATTTACACCATCTGAAATTATTGCTTTTAATACATTTTCATCCGTTGTTAAAGTATGGGAGTAAGCAATTTGCTTCAGATGACCCCATAAATAAAAATCGCAAATAGTCCAATCAGGTGGTCGGAGTGAAAACGTAAAGGATCCAAATCGTCCAATCCACTTTTCTGGAAAATTATTATCCAGCCAGTGCCTTACAATTTTTATGCTGTAGGGTGTACAGACATCTTGCTGAAAGTATAAACGTTGTCTTTCGCCGCATGGCGAGGCATCTAAATATTCTTGAAAAAATGTCTCTAGTAGATTTAAATATTTATGCTGATTTAATTTTCCATCAACGAAGTGAGGTCCGATTACACCATTGTAGGATATTGCACACCCAGCATTAACTCTTCTGGAATATTGACTTCTGGTTACAACTCTAAAATTTGGATTTGTATCGCTCCAGTAACGACAATTTTGACTCGACACAACACCATTGGTGGTGAAGGTGGCTTCATCAGAGAAAATTATGTCGATGAAAAAGCCGGTCTTCCATAAATTTTTCACCTATTAACATACAAAAATACAAACGCTTGTTTTCATCACCGTACTCAAGATTATGTAGAAATTTTTTTTATCTTACAAATTAACGGCTTGCTTACCCCCATATCACTAGCGCGCTTTCTTAAAGATAACTTTGGATTCTCTATGAGAGAATCTATCGTTAATAATGTTGCTGCATCATCTTCATCATACTTTTTCTTTTACCTAATCTTCTAATTGACATTTACGGTTTTTATGAATCTTTTCAGCTATAATATCCCAAGGACGTTGATAATACGAAATAATTTTATCACAGTTTCCGAAAGCACTTGCTTGATAATATTACCTAAAAGCAACGTGTTTGAGGAAGTTGGGATAAAATTATGAGCTATTTATCAACGTTCGAGGGGTATTCGCATAGAAAATTTTTTGCAATTTATTTTATCTATTTGTTCAAAACTATTTATTAAAAACATAATTATTAAAAAATTAAATGTAGATTATGTATTATGTATTATTTGGTGTGTGTTCCTCTATTATTATATTCATTAAATCGTTATTTGCAATTCCAAATCGACATTGTCAAAAAATAAATTTTAAATTATTGAACTGTCATTACTGTCAAACTGGATGACATAAGTGAAAAGATCCCTTTCAGTGTAATTTTGTTCTTATTGGCTGTTTCAGCACACGTGATTAGAAATGGGCGAATGTAATAGGATTGCTATTTGAGCTAAAAATTTTCACAATAGGAGATGGTAATTTAGAGGGCGCTATCGTCGGCTTTATGTATATAACACACTTTTGGCCAATCAGGCACTAGCTGTTTTCATAAACAACGGGCGAGTCCATTATTTCCTAGGGAGAGTCTGTGTTTTCATAAAACGTCAAAGTTTTACTGTGAACTAACTTTATTTTTTCAACTTCAAACGATTTAAACAATTAAGTTGCAGATAACGTATAGTATTCTGCTTTGCATGTAATGGGTATTATATTATGTTATATAACAATCTCATTGAGACGGAGCTGACACAAATATATATATATTCTAATACATAAAGCCGACGGTGGTACCTCTGGCGGCCGCTACTAAACTAAAAGTCCTTATTATTCCCTATTCTCCATGCCTTGGAGGTCATTAGGACGGTATAAGGAAACCCTTCATTAAATTTTGCGATCACATATTTCATGCTAGATTCGCCAGTGCCATAGCATTTTACTAGATAATTTTTTTTCTTGTACAGTTGACATTTTAAATGCAAACAATAAATATTTTTGACGCAATGACGTATCAGTTCTATTTTAAAATAAATATTAAAATATGCATATAGTTATCAAATTTGGTACGTCATATTTTTTTAATTCTTATAAAATTTGTCACCAGCGCCCTCTATACATTTTTAAAATTCTAACGCACGAAAAATAGGTTTTGAGTCAAGCAGAATACATGCCCTGCCCATCTTAATCGTCCTTGCTTCATCGTTTTTACTATATCAACATCTTCATATAATTCGTACAATTCGTGGTTGTATCTGCTTCTCCAGACATACAGAGCATGTACAAGGAGATCGAGAAAGACTGAACGTGCCGCTCCCTAAAGATTGTTTTTGTGCCGCCTACTTACTGCATACATATGTACTATTTTCTGGTACTTTCGACATTTTCACGTTGGCGACAGTATCCTTAAATATAGTCAATTACAGTATTTACACAAAATGCGAGTTTCTTTATTAACTTGCCACACAAGTGACAGTGAACTGATTGCGTTGAAAAACACTGATTTATTAGTCAGAAAGGGAGATAAATGATAAATCAAACACAAGCCAATAATAATAACATTCACGAAAATGACAGACATCAGATTGGTAACAGTAACTTAAAGAACCAGTCGTTACTCCTAGCAACATAGGAAATTAGTTTTAATATGTATGTAGAATAGAAATCAATTTTGATAATTTTAGTGACTTTTCCGTGTGACGTCACATTCAGTCTTTCTTGATCTTTGGGTACTAAGGATGAACGACGAAGGCCTACAAAACGAATACTAAGAGCAAAGCTCGATGGAAATCGAGGAAGAGACAGACCAAAACTGCGATGGATAGATGGGGTAGGAAAGGACTTGAGGAACATAGGAGTGATCAATTAGAAACACCGAGCCCAAGATAGAGACGGAGGGCCGAGAATCCTTGAAGAGGCCAAGACACAGCCAGGTTTGTAACGTCACCGATAGTGATGATGAAGAGAGCAGAATACAGAAAATTGTGTTTATTAACAAAAAAAATTATTTACACATATAATATCGCTTTGCCGTGGACACATTATATATATCTGTACAATCATTACTCTGAATTGTATTGAGAATTTTCTCAAACTGTAAGATAGCTCGGTGACTCTATATTAATTTCATCAAGCTACGTCTAGTGCAAGCCGAGCAAAATTGGAAATAAGATTTTTTTTAGTTGAAAATCTTGTAATATTTGGCGAAGGCGCCACGCAATTTTTGTCGGAATTGCATTAATATTGGTAGCTACCAGGTATTTTAGGAGTAGTTGATACCAAATCTGACCCCAAATTTTAAGAATTCAAAAAGGTGTTATGGTTGCCATAATGCAACTTTATTGAAGATCTACGTGAAAGGTATGCATGCCATTGTGGAAATTTCAGAATTTTCTGATGACTAGCCTGACGTTAAAGCTTAAAAATTCAAAATATGTAAATTTACTCTGTAGGAGCTAAATAAAGAGATCACTAAAAAATTTTTTTTTTTAAAGAGCCGCCTTCAAAAAGATCGTTAAAAATTGTGAAATAAAATTTCACCGTCGTCGTCGCGTCGCTCAGTTAATTGAATCTTATTACCTAATATTTTTCGGTGCTTAAGTGAACAAATAACGATTTCAAGCGTATTTTTAACCGACATCACTATCGATATTAGATAATAAGGTTCAATCAACCGAGTGACGCACAGTGGGCAGAAATTCGAAAATATGGCACTAAATCGTAAAATGAAATGAGCTAAAGGACTATACATTGTTGACATATGGCAAGAGGGCATATCAGTGTATCATTTAACCCACTATCTATCTTCAGTCAAGGTCATCTCGCTTACTACCACCTCCATGAAACAGTTGTTGTTAAGTAGTATCTGCGTATGATCGATGCGCTAAATTTGTTATAGGACTTTTAAGTGGTTAATCTCATTAATATCTGTAGTTTTTTTTTTCTTAATTAACTATGGATCCAATATCGTCAGGTGTGTACTGAATATATTACGTTATATTACTTTAATTGTTTAAGTTATATAGTAATTATAATTTCAAACACAAACCTAAGCAATTATATCAAGAAACTACAATATATTTTGTAACCATAGGATATAGTTTATTTCCACATACGTCCACATTGTGAATTTGATATGTTATTACAGGTGAACTATTTTAGTTTAAAAATTAAAGTCAAACTGGTACTCATGTGTACTCGTTAAAATTTAAATTGAATCCCTGAAAATTCATTTCAAAAATATTCTTGAAACGTGTAGTACAGTCGAATTGATTTAATTCAATTTCTTTCAGCGACAACATTCCACTAGACATTTTATTATTGATTCTTATGTATTATGATCTCCTGATTACAGAAAAAATATTTGCACCCAATAATTCCTAGTGCGTCAAAAGTTATATGCACTTTTTGACGCGCTTTCGCGAATTTTCTACTTATCTGCTTAATATATCTTGTACTAGTAAGCGAATGGGAAATCTAAAAATACTGGCTTATTTGAAATAAAATTCTTAAAAATATAGACCTATCCGCCATCTTGGAAAAAATATAAAACACCAAAAATATCCGAAAAAATCAAAATTGAATATTTTTTCGATAAGAAGGAGTAAAGTTGGCAGAAACAAAACTCATCTATGGTCAAATATAATGCTCCAAACCAGGACGCTCTGAGTCAAATACAATGCTCAAAGATGGCGGACGAAATAATTTTTTTTTTATTCTTCATCCATCAAGTACCAAGGAGGTTTTGTGCGTCACTTATTTTTCGATTGTACTCTCTCAATTCCTACGGGAAATGGTAGCTTTATCTGTCCCAAAACAATTCCCGTAAAATCTGAAATCATTCCCTTGGCCGTTTTCTAGAAAATTCACTTTTATTTATTTTTTTTTTTTTTTTGAATTGATAAAAACAAGAATCTACTACATTTTTGAAGCCTCTGAATACCCGGACATATTTCAAACAACCTATCAGTTAAGTATCAGTTATCTTCTTCAATCCGTGATTCTTACATTTATAAAATAGACAAAGGCAATATCTATTTTCATCGTGCGTTCTTGCATGATTTGCATTGCATTTGCATTTTGCATGATTTCTTTGATTTTAATCATGGTCACAGAAAATTTTCACTCTTGGACTCTTGGATTGTTTGCCTAGTGAAGTCTAAAGAGTAACTGACCGAGCAACGCCAATATTCTTTGGCAGTGATGACGGTCTCAGATATCTAAGGTCGAGCAGGACTACTGCTCTTTACCCTAGTACATCGCTGTAGACCTGGGCCGGCCTCGTACGGGGTGGGCGAGCTTACTTTACATTAACCCCACTCACAAATGTGAGCGGTGTGGATGATTTTGGCCCACCTCCCGGGTCCTGGCCTGTTGGACCTTGCTGGGTAAGGCCTTTATCTTCTGACGCTCTTCTGTCTTGATGATCTTTTTTCGCCAGCTTGTCACCCCCGGGGTAGTCATATGTCTGTTCGGAAACTTTGGGGTACTTTTGGCTAGGATTGACTGCCGGTATGCAGAATGTCAATTGACATCCTGCCATCCGGATCATCGGTTAGGTAGGAATGAGCTATGTAGCTCGAGGAAGTGCAGACCTAAGTGCTTTAGTAGCACTTTCGATCTGCACGGAGCTAGGGGGCTACGGGTACTGGATAGCATTTCGTTCGGTACCTGCAGGGTAGTGGGTGGGTGGTTGGATTATCGTCATATCTCTTCTGTGGGTTGTCGTCATCGGCGGTGGTATAGTTCTCATACTAACCCGTTATCTGACTGAGCGAATGGAAAGTCTACTCAGATGGCTAATAGAGGCGCTCGGATTTCCCTATAGTAAATCCAGTTACGCAAATAGTAATGTTATTCATTGGTTACGGATATATTGGTAGACAAAAACTACTGTCATTCAAAATAACATAGGAATAGATCTAATGATTTTGTCTAAATTGACTACTTGGAAAGTTTATATAACCCGATTATTATCAAAACGTCTGGAGTTGTCGAGCATGAAGGTTTCTTGTATGTTATTTCCCCAAACTTGGCTTAAGTTGAAATTTGTATTGGAATGTTCAATTTTACTTTCTTGATTGACATTTTAGCAAGCTTATCAATGCAAAAAATCAGTTTTCAAAATAAAAGTTAATTTTCTAGAAAACGGTCAAGGGAATGATTTTAGATTTTACGGCAATTGTTTCAGGACAGATAAAGCTACCATTTCCCGTAGGAATTGAGAGAGTGCATGCATATTTCATTTAAAGGTGGTTCTAGCCTACTGTGAGGGGACAATAAAGGTACAATTTTTACAAATGCATTTTCTTTGACTTTCCTTTTTTCATTATTATTACCATGCGCATGCTTAATAAATTTCGTTAACAAATTAATGGAGTTTCATTTTGTTTGAAGTTATATGAGACTTGTGCTTTGTTTTTATGAAAATTTGGTGAAAAATAGGATGGTCAAGGAAAATGCGTTTTTGAAAATTGTAAAAAATGCACTTTTTTTAAATAAAAAAATTGAACTTTTCCCCCTAATGTACCTAAGAGAACCTACAATAGAAAAAACAAAAAGTGGCTCACAGTGCCTCCTTGATACTTGACGAAGAATTAAAGAATTTTATTTCGTTCGCCATCTTTGACCGTTCTCTTTGATTGACAGCGTCCGGTTTAGTGCATTATATTTGACCATAGATGAGTTGTATTTTTGCCAACTTTGGTGAAATTACTCCTTCTTATCGAAAAGATATTCCAGTTTGATTTTTTCGGTCATTTTTTCTGCTTTTTATTCTTTCCAAGATGGCGGATTGACCTTTACATATCGGACAGGTCTATATTTTTACATCTCAACGTCAGATTTAAAATGTACACCCTCAAAAACCCGTATTAATGATTTTTTTAGGGATTGTTCCGAAAATTAGAATTATCGCCACGTTTCCGAATTCCTGTCCCACTGTGCGACGGTGAAATTTTATTTCACAATTATTAGCAATTTATTATGGACTGCGGTCTTTGTTTTCAATTTTTTTTCTTTTTAATAATGAAAATATGAATATATTTAGTGGTGGCTATAAATTCACTAGAAAGTAACCAGACAATTAAAACACGAAAATATTAATATTATTGGAGTAATAAAACCCAGACTGCTAGTGTGGGAAGTTCCAGTAGCATGTGATTTTAAATACCGAGCTGGCCAACTTTAGTTACCTATATACAGTGTAACAAAAGTATTGTTTTCGTTTTTGTCGTTTTGCTCGATTCACAGCGCACCTGTGTGTTGCAGTTCGGTTAAAATTTTAAATCTGTTGCGGTTTTTGTTTGTTTGAAATGGTGTACGCGGCGCGAGGCCCGATAGTAATCAGCGCCGTTGTTGTATATGTATGGAGGAATATGCGGGATGCGTAAATAATGGTCGTCCATCCTATTACGCTGCAGGAACTGGTCGAAGAGACTTTTGGCAATAAATAAATTATGTTTAACTAGGCTTTGTCTCGTGGAAATTTAAAGTTGCGTCTTGGGCATCTAAAAAAATGTGTGGCGAGATTGTGTTGCTGCTCGCTTTATCACCGGTGGAGATTTTTGATTATTAAGTTTTTTATTTTGTTATCCTTTGGTAGGATTAAACGTTAGAAAGGAAATGACATACCTGTTAGCTACATGTATATTTATGCCGGTTATATGTTGTAAATTGATCGTAAAGGTTTGGAAAAATTTAAATAAAACTAAAGAACAATTTTAAAAAGGGGTCTTTTTTGGACCATGGTAAAGTGTGGAAGCCATCTTTTTTTTTTACTAATTTTGGGGTGCTGAAAACGAATCCGTCATCCGTTTTGGCGAAAAATCTTGGGAACATATTAAAAAACCACCCTTATTTGGGGTTGACATTGGAATTGATATTAGTCTAAATACTAAGTCCCGATGACTAAGTAAAAGAAGAAGTAAAAAAGCCAAATTCACCTTTTCAACCCTCTTCGCCATTCCCTCGCCACCCTTGAGAAGGTTGTAAACTATATAACTACTATACAGTTATTTACATATTTTTAAAAAAAACATCTCATTAAATGGTTGCTATCAGAATATAATAATCTAATTGGTGGGTCTCACCTTCTCAGGGATATTGATCGGTTATAATTACAAAAAAAATCCTAATACTCAGTTGGATGTTTTTTTGTCAAATTAAGGTGACTTGGCCAATTCAGATCACCCCTGAATATTTCTTACCCCTCTAGGGAGGGGGTGAAGGGTGTCAATATCCCCTTTAAAAAATGTTGCTTGATTTTTATAGTAAAGAATTATTTAGTTATTTAAATAATTAAAGAATTTTTTAATATAAAAAACAAGTAATATTTTCTGGATAGTGATATGCACACAGTACACCCCAACCCCAAAAGTGTGAGAGATATTCAAGACTGAGAAATATTCATCTGAATTTACTTAATCACCTTATCATGATAAAAAACATCAAACTGGGTGATTAGGGATTTCTTTTGCAATTAAAACCAATAAAAACTCTAAAAAGATCAAATCTATCACCTTAATTGGTGGAAATCGGTGTAAGATTATTCAGAAATAATCACATTATAACCTGATAATAGCCATTTAACGAGGAGTTTTTGGTTTTTTAGAAATAAATAAATAACCATATATTAGATATTGTAACTTACAACGTGCTTATGTGCGGTGAAGGGTGAGGGAAACGAGGGGGGGATTTAGAATTTTTGCTTCTTTTTCTACTTACCTAATGAAACTGAGTATTTTGAAAGAATTTCCTGCACTAAAGAATAACTTTTGTTGCAAGTTCTAATGTCAATTTCAATGCCACTCCTCAGAGTGTTGTCTTTTACTGTCTTCCCGATGTTTTTAACCAATTTTGATGACAGATTTGTATCCAGTCCAAAAATTAGTAAAAAAAGATGGTTTCCACACTTTACCACGGATGAGTCAAAAAAGCCCTTTTTGTAAATAACTATAGTAGTTATAGTAGCTTCTATAGTACCTGCTTAGGTGTGGTGAGGGAATGGCGAGGGGGATTGAAGGGGAGAATTTGTTTTTTTTACTTCTTTTTCTACTTAGTTATCGAACTAGACTGATATCAATTCCAATATCACCCCCCAAATAAGGGTTATTTTCTAATGTGTTCCCGAGATTTTTTGCTAAAACGGATTACGGATTCGTTTTCAGCACCCCAAAATTAGTAAAAAAAAGATGGTTTAGCGAGAATAGCTATTATAATAATTTAGGAAATCAAATTGTAAAGAATTTATTTGTAATGTGCACATTTGTAAAAATAGAAAATAATAATTGTTTTTGTTATTTTTGATATCCATAGAGATGGTTATATATTAATATGTAGATGAGTACGCTACATATGCTTCCCCCCTGCAAAAGAGAAACCAACTTACCAAGGTCAGAGAACTTATACCACAGAGAAGCGACAATATCGGCGGTTCCTTTAATATTTTATGGCCCGGTTCTAATGACATTGAATATGAGTCAAACATAACCTCTTACACTGAGAGAACTTTAAAGTTTATGTACATTGAAAGTAATTCAGTATAATATGTACTCAACACAATCTCTTACACTGAGAGAACTTTAAGGTTTGATGTACACTGAAAGTAATTCAGTGTAATATGTTACTATATCACATATTAAATATAATTAAATAATAGTTTATGTTTTAAATACTATTAGCTTCTAAAAAAGGTTAAAAAAACGTAAAAAAAAATATAAAACGCCCCTCATATATTACATATTTATTATTTACACTCACATATAATAATAGAATGTAATGTATAGGTATACGTTATCAAAACATATTTTAGAATAATATGTTGTACATAATATTACAATTTATTCTATTTTAATATTTTTTGTTTATAATTTTAAAAATTAAACAAACAACATGTTTTTCAAAAAAGATTTTTATTTATAAATGTGACAAAATTTTAACTTTTCTGTTTACTTCTTTTGTCGGTTTTAGTAGTTTTATAAATCCCGATTTGTGTATGTAATGGAATAAAAATCTTCTTTCTTATAAACAACTTGTTGATATATACTTTGGGGAATTCTAAACATGGATGAATAAAATCTGTGTTGTTCATTATGTTAAATAACATATTAGAAACTGCTCGTCCAGTACAAATTTCCTCAAATTGAGAATTAAATGTATGATCTAATTTGTATATAAAATTGACAAATTCCTCTGGAGCTGATAGCAGGTTTCCGTAAATATTTTTTTCGGGGTTAAAAGCTTTGAAATAAACTAATAAGTTATTTATATTTAGTGTCTCGATTTAAATTACGCAGATTCGTTCTTGAAATATTTTAAAAAATTTTTAGAAACCACTAGATATATCCCCGATTGACGGTAACTTTCAGAGCAAGGGACACACCACTGGTGCTCTGTTCTCTAACCCAGAGAATTAGACCAATGGTGGTTGGGTCGTCTTTGACGCAATGTAAAAATGTGGAACTGACAACTACACAACCTATTTGGCTCATGCCACGGTACACGCGGGAAGCCTTGCTGTCGCTTCTCTGTGGTATAAGTTCTCTGCCAAGGTATCAATATTAAAAATGTAATTTAAAAAGAAAAGTCAGATTTGACTTATAAATGACATAGTGGTGAAATAATTTATCTATAACCATAATCTATATATTCAATCACAGATAACTAATTTATTTACCAATTTATAGAATTAATCCATTTAATAAATCACGTCGGGGTCACCAATTATAGCGAGACTAGCTATTATAGTAATTTAGGAAATCAAATTGTAAAGGATTTATTTGTAATGTACACATTTGTAAAAATATAAAATAACAATTGTTTTTGTTATTTTTGATATCCATAAAGATGATTATATATTAATATGTAGATGAGTACGCCACAGATGGCTTCCACATTTTACGACGGATGGGTCAAAGAAGCTCCTTTTTTAACATCTATATCTCCACGGATGGAGCCGGTAGGGAAAAAACTTTTTAACTTTTGATTTTACGAGAAAATATACTTCTTGATGAAAAAATCTGCTTCACCAGAACCCAATTTTTGGTTATCGCATCCTTGTCAGCTCAACAGGGTCAACTTGATTTGATTATAGATACTTTTCAAATCTTTTGGAAATATTTTCGAAATGATTTTAAAATAACGTTTTTACATGCTATTGGTGAAAAGCGGATAATACAATAACTTCTTCTTCTGTAGTGATTCATTTCATAACAACAGACTCCGTTAAATTAGTTTTTATGATTTTCGATCAACTTAGTAGTCATCGATATTGAAGATAATCTGGCATTTCTTTCTAAACCAAATTGATGATAATCAAATTTTTGTAACAAATTAATTACGCTTACTATTGAACAAAGAGTTTTTATTGTTCAGTATTATGATTTGCATCTGTCATGGATAGAAGTATAGAAGAATTGTAATTAAATTCATGAGAACTGGAAGTATTTTGAACATAAAAAAGAAAAAGAAACAGGACATTGATGACAATGCTCCTTTCCTAATTGCAATGGATTCGGTAAAGGAATTCCTCAAGATGTTGCCCTTGAAAATGTTAGTTAATCTGTTGCAATTAATTTACAACCAAAATAAGATTCGCACACTTAAACCGATATTCAAAACGTTGGGACTTTTGTACCAATGGGCTAGTTAGTACGCAAAATTCTAGATACTGGAGCAGCGAGAATTTTTCGTATACATTGTAGGAGGCAATATTCGAAAAAATTCAATTTTTGATGTGCAATCACATACCCTGGAATCATTGGATCATATTTTTTGGAGCAACATTTAAATCAACGTTCGTATCTTCACATATTCAATAAATTTATTTCTTGTTATTTGGATAGTTTACCCGTAGCAAGTCGAATAAAATTGTACTTCCAAGAAGATGGATGTTCACCTCATTTCGCACTCATTTGTTCGTGGTTATATAATCAATTTGGAGATAAATGGATCGGAAGATACGGGCCGATACCTTGGCCACCTAGGAGTCCTCATCTCACTATTATGGACTTTTATTTTGGGGGTATCTTAAACAAAAAGTATATGCACACAGGATTCATAATAGCGCCGATTTCTTAAAAGATAAAATAGTAGAACTATGTGCAGAAGTTGGTAATGGGACATCTTGTATAAAGATTAGAGAAGAAACTGCTTGCGGGATGTACAATATTAATTCCCACTGCAAAGTTGTACCTGTAAAAAACGGTTACCTACGCCACTGGGCAAAATACAATGTAAATGAGATAAAGTCGATTTTATTTTCCTGTTTTAAGTATCATCTCATTAATAATGATTCTTATAATAATTACAAAATGTTACAGATGTTGGTAGTGTTGTCCTCTTACTACATATATTAGATTATAAATAGCATTTTAAATACTTCTGCGAAACATTTATTATAAATTAATGAATTGTTCTGGAATAATAATATTAAATCCTTTAACTTATTATTTAATAATAAAATTGCTAGTTACCAGATACAGCAACGTAAACAACCGACCTGTCTATATAATTTGAAGTCTTATAGATTTTACACTGCGATAGCCGCATAATTGCAAAATTACAAGCAATTAAAAATGCCCACAGCTGAGCATAAATCGCGAAAAATTATGCAGACAAAGTATGTTCGGAAAGCCTTGATTTCTACTTAACAAGTTGTTTTAAGGTCTTTTTGTTTTTCTCAAAGCTTGTTATTTGGAGATTGTTGATCATCTACACTTGCTGCACATAAGATGGTATAATTTACAAATCTCAACTTAACAATTTTAGGTACACAGTGAGGAATGTAGTGTTAGAAATTCTAGTTTCTGATTAGAGAAAGAAGTAAGATTAACAGTGAAATTAGTAATAAGTATGACGTGTAAACAGGAAGTTCCACAAGGCTCCATTTCAGGACCATTGTTATTTGTTATAAATAACCTCATTTCCTTCATAAACTTTATACCTAATATGTAATACTTATTAATTCTGCAGGCATTGGAGAATTTTTATACAGTGTTATCATGATCCTGGTAGAAAATAAACAAAACTTAGATTATTAGAATATACATGTACAAAAATGGGTAAAGAAATGTTTGATGTTTTAAGAAATTAAGAGTTGTTGGCAAATAGCAAATAACGAACACAGAATCTCTTCGCCAAATATCACTATGTTCTTATTTTGCCACTGCAGTTTCGTAGTTACTGGACCACATTCTCTACCGCAGTAAATATACAAATTAAATGTTGGATATTAATACATTTCAAAGGACTGCGGTAAAGGTGCGATTAAACAAACTTTGTAAGTAGATCCATTGTTACATCAGGGTGGTAAGATAAGTGGGATTTTCTATATCTAATTGTAGTATTTGGATTATTCCATTATTTGATTTTGTTGAATAATATAAATCCTTCAGTTTATCTATTGACGGAAAAATATGGTTGCTGTCGAAAAAATGGTGTGGAAAATTTGAACTATTTTGACTATTTTCAAATAAACATAAACACACCTCATATAGTAGACAACCCACAGATCCAAAGCCAAGGCAGCTCGGAACAGAGTTACACATTTGAAAAAACGCAGACATACATCCCTACCCACCGACATTGTCAATGTCGGGGCTGGGGCTCGAAACCAGTATGTGATAGACAGTGCGACTAGCATATCCACCACACAATACGCTTTAGCCGACTGAGTTACAGTACTATTAAATGATTTTAAATGTTCAGTGCATGTTATATTAAATTATCATCTTTTTTAACCGATGTAACAGGGGGTGTAGTTATGCAGCCCTTAGAACACAGACGTGCTTCGACAGGCTCCTGTGAATTTGTGTTTAAATTCGGTTAAAACTCTGCTAACAAAATTGTTTTGGATTAAAAAAAAATCGGCACACAATCGATATGTATTAACATATATAACACCAGTTGTGTTATATAGTTGATATTTAATTAATACCAATGAAGCGTCAGATATGGTATTGCTTAAAAGCATCCATTTCATAAACAAGTGGTTGACACATTTTGACAAGGGACAAGTGCCTCGGAGAGGTATGTAGTCCGGTGACATCATCTACCTGACAAAAAGAAATCAGTGCAAATGCCAGAGAAGGAAAACTGTGGTAACCATTTTATTTATGTTAACAACACGCAAATTTTGGTAATTTACATGATTATTTTTAATTATTAATTATAGAAACGAGTCTAACAAATTTCTTGGACAAATAAACGTTGACCTGTTTACATTAACCGCTCATATCAAGTGCCTAAAAGAAAGTCTGGGTAAGATACGTTATAGTTAGATAGTGAATTCTCAAAATAAGGCAATAAATCATTTTCTTATGCCAACCTTCAAGTAAATATTGCGGACTATGTACAAAACAATGACGAACAAATTGAAATATTTATTAACGTATCTGACGAACCAACTGAAAAGGAGAGAATCTGTAAAAGAGAGAATTAAAAGGGCAATTATACCGTTCATCGAGAAAAACAAATGATTCTGAGGCCTGACCAAGCGGCAGTACATAGCCATTATACAACAACAATGACAAATAGAGTTAAAAACGTGGCAACGAGGAAAGCCAACAGAAGAAGTTGAAAAGAGCTGAAATTGACATCATCCAACTACTCGCAAAAACAACAAGACGGAAACAGCGACATAAAACATCAACACTACTATAAGGGAAGACAATCACAAAAAGGATAGAAATGTACGCAATGAAGTACTGGGAAGATGTCCAAACAATAGACCCAACACATCTATTAAAGAAAACTAAAACAGCAACAGCAACAAACTAAAAATGGGGAGACCATGCTACATGTGGAGAAGAACAATCGAGAGGACTATGAACAAACTAGGAAAGGACCAAGTACTGGGAAAGAAAAATTAATAACACGAATAAACTCGCAACGATATATGCTCTACCACAATCGTAAACGGAGGAATCAGAAGAAGAAGAACACAAACAGAGGAGCATATACACTCCATATCACGACACAATGCGGTAGCGCATTTTACAAACATCCACACTGCCCATCCTATACTCCTGTACCATGCGTCATGCGACTCTCGCTGCTGACAACAAGCATGACCCAAATCCAACCCAGCGTAGACGTAGCCTACCCTGCGGTATATCCTGGGGGTGACAGCAATGCCTACCGTACACTGGTAAATGAATCAATTTTTTTCGGCCGATGAAACAGCTATTACATTTTCCACAAGAGAGCTTTGAACCATTGATTTTTAATTTTACTGTATTTTGCGTTGTAAAAGATATTCGACATTTTTTGGCTAGGTGTAAATACTGCATTTTAACAAATAACGAAGGCATTTGCTAACCTTCTTAAAAAATGGAAAAGACCTCTAGCTGTTTTAAAAGGGGAGGAGTCCGTCACAAAGGATGTCTCCAAGGCGGAAGATCTTAATTTATTTATGTTAATTTTATTTTGATTGTGTTATTTTAAAATGTTATGTTGGAATTTGACTTCTACATTTAGTGCGTTTACGTTAATTTGGTTGTTTGAATTGAAATGCAGAAATGACAAATATTATTTATATATTCTAAAATTTGCCACCAGATCCGTAATATTAAGTTCCTGACCTATAGCAGGAAATGCCCGGGACTCTTGTTGGTACTTCCCAATCACCTAGAAATCTGAAATTCCCTTGGCACCTAACGTTGATGAGAAAAAACCAGAGAATTGAATATACGGATCAGTATGTAGGTGTCATGACACATAGTCTCTGATATTTCAGAGGTATGTTTCTAGGCCATTTTTTGTAAGATGAAAGGATCAAAATGGAGGTCTGGTTCTGGATCTGGATTTTTTGCACTCAAGCCCATGAGTGGGCCCATTATGCTACTCTCGTAGGTGGCGGCATGTCTACCGAGCCCCTCATTGCTCAAGCCAACCAACACTTATGTTGTACTTGAGGAGAACGCTCGGCGGGACGCCATACTGGGCCAGAAGTACCCCAGTATGGATCTTCTTTTCATTGGGAGAGCAGGGTAGTGACACAGTACATGTTCGGCAGTCTCGTCAACCAGATTACACCCTTTACAATTGGGGTTATCTGTAACTCCCAGTGTATGAAGTTGTTTCTTTAGTTTGTAGTGACCTGTTAGTAATCCGACATAGATACGCAGATTACTGCTGAACATCTGGAGACAGTGTTTGTCTAGCTTACCACTAGGTGTAGCCAAAGCCATTATGCTATATCTGCAGCTGCGTAGACCACTCCAACAGTCCACGTGGCGTTTGAGTGTATAATTCTAAGGAACTGTTGACAGATTCTGGATCATGCAGGACGCTCTCAGATCCCTTGCAGGCTAAAGCATCCGCTTCCTTATTGTCCTAAATTCCATCGTGTCCTTTCACCCAACGGAGCTGGACATTTTGTGCGAGCACATCTAGGTCTTTTCTAATTTTCAGAACCAGCCCAGAGTCTGCCCTACAGTTGTTTAGGACAAGCAGGCCGCACTGTTTGTTGTCTTGGTTTTGTGTTACTGCTATGCTGTTAATAATAATAATAATAATAATGTTTATTTACCATTGCAATTACAATAACAATAAAATATATAATACAATAAATACATGTAAATAAACAATAATGAACTTACAGAAGTAAAAACTTGTTTGTAAGATAACAGTAAAACGTGTAGCTTAACTAATACATCTATAATTATACACCACAATAATAGTTACATTTTCACGCACACATACACTCACACACACGCACCATACCGCACGCATGCACTCACACACGCACGCACGCACCCACACCTACACCCGCACTGCTCACACACCGTATGAAGAAATCAAGTATTTAAATATTATCAAAATTTTGTTTTTATTTTATTTTATTTATGTCATTCTCTCAATTTCCCCGCTCTTTTCCCGGGACCTCCCCACAACATGCACGCATCATCTCTCAAAAAGGTTTTTTCCAGTATTAAATTAGATAACTGCATTATATTGTAGATTTATACACCCCCCCCCCCCCCCCCTTTAGAAGACAATACGCACATGTAGCAGAGTATCCCAAGAAAAGAGACAGAGAATCAAGTATTTGGTACATTTATTAAATTGTGTATATTTATTCTTGGTATATTTTTTATGTAAATTTTTAATTTTCTCTTAAATGAAGTCTTTTCGTTTTTTATAATATCGGGCAATGTATTAAATAGCTTTGGCCCTAGGTATTGATAGCATTTTTGTTCTACCGTTTTTGACATTAGTGGATTAATGAATTTATTTTGTTGTCTAGTGGCATATGAATTTATTTTATTGTCTAGTGGTATTTTCATGTTGGTAGGTAAGTAATTTGTTTTTATTTGTATATTGCCTAGTATTTATGGTAATAAAAAACAGTTATCTAATGTCCAATATTTCAGACTCAAGATACAATAAATCATTCGGATAGCTAGAATTTTTAAGAAACATTATTTTAAGAAATTGCTTTTGTATCGCTTCTAAACGTCTCAAGTAAGTTTTTGACACTCCTTCCCAACCTATAATTCCATGAGTTAAATGACTTTCGACTAGACTATAGTAAAATATTTTTTTATGTTGAATATCTAAAATATTTTGTAGATGTCTGAATTTATATAGTAGGCAACGTAGCTTTTTTATAACGTAATTAATATGCAAATCCCATCTTAAGTGCTTATCCAGAATAATACCAAGGTATTTAATTTGTTTCGCAGATAGTATGTTGAAGTCATCCTGCACAGTTATTTGGGAAAAGTCAGGTAATGATGACTTATAACTGGAAAATGGCAAAAAGTTAGTTTTCCCAAAGTTTATGGATAGTAGTTTATAATCTAACCAATCCTTAATAACATACATGTCTCTTTCCACGTTTGTTTTTATCTCGTTTCAGTTATTACCACGATAAAATATAGCAGTATCATCTGCGAAGCTTATTGTTTTGCAACTACACTGAATTGAAAGTAAGCCATCTATATATAGTGTAAAAAGAATTGGGCTCAACACCGTTCCTTGTGGCACACCAAGTTCAATAATTTCCTGTTTACTTAACACATTGTTTATCTTTACGTGTTGTTCTGTTCTACTTAGGTAACTTTTAAAAAGATCGAGAGCATTATTTCGTATACCTATATGTCTTCTAGTGTGGACGAGCAGAGGGTGGCTAACGGTGTCGAAGGCAAAGTGACGGCTTACTTTCATCCAAAGCTTCGTATATACCGTGCGTGTAATTTCCCATTAGGCATGTACATCCACGTAGCGCGATAGATATGACAACATAGCTGCCGTAAATTCCTCCGTCGAGCGGAGCATTCCAGCCTGTTATTTCATTTTAGCCAGCTGGCACGCGCGATGTTGTAATTTTACTCCCTATGCCTAGCGTTCGGCTACACGCACGGTATTTGTTGTTAAATATTAGATTGCATCTTGAGTGGATTTACCTTCTTGTTGCTACTAGAGTTTATCATATATCATTAGATACTCTTATCCAAGTGTTCATTTTTATACTCACTGTGCTATTAATATTTATTTAGGTTAGTATTACTATGCAGCATAGGTTAAGGCATTAAAGACTATGAAAAGATAATTACTTCGATATCTTCTGCTGTTCAGGAGATAATTTCGTTAGGTTTTTTTTAACTAATGATCGTAATCTAAATAAGCTGAGCAAAAAAAACGCTTCACTTCACTTCAAGTTCACAGCTTAGGTAAATTTGCAAACAAAGTAGCGCCTGATAAAGACAAGCTTATATATCAATATGTAATAAATTTCATAATGTTAATTTTTTGTATAAGAATGTTATGCTGCCACAAAATATATTTGTGTTTGTTTATTATTTACTTTATTTAAAGCCATAGTGTATTTATGGTTTTGATCTCAGAAGAAGATTTTATGAAACAAAGTTGAAACATTAGCAAACAATAAATTATTAGAAACTGAATCTTGATCCAGCTTCTATTTGGTTAATATTTTAAGCTTATCTGAAGAGGAACAGTCGCCATAAAAATGAACTTTTTATTTGATTTTGATATACTTTGATGAAGTCGAAGAGGATCACAAAGGAAAATTAAATATTTATAAAATTATTTAATAACATCAATAAATATCCAATAGAAGGATAACCAAACAATATGCATAGATTTTCATCTGATTCCTTAAGGAACGTCTAAAACTTTTCATTCTCATGAATTTCTGATAAAGAAAAGATAAATATTTGCTATGTTGTACATAATAAAAACTATTTATTTGTTTCTGGAGTAGCAAAAATTCGACCTATTCGACTAACGGGTCACATCTTTAGAATGACCAAATAAATAAAGAAATTATTGGATGCGGTACGTATAAAATCTGGCTGTGCGAATGTTATCTAAAATCAAATTGGCCAATAAAATGCATATATTACAGACCGTTTCGTGCAGTGGCGAATATAAACACACAGAATGATCCTCCGCGGGAGGCTAGTAATTAGAGTTGCAGTACTCCACATCTAAACAGACCCTCGATCAGGCCCGTATCGTCAGGTGGTTGTACGGGGACATAAATACCTGTTTTACAAAAGTTGACGATATTAGGACTAATAAATAAAGTATGACTCAGATAGACAAATTAGGACCAACCCTTAGTGTAATTCTATTTATCATCGCTGTAGACAGTATTATTGATAACATCGACAATACAATAAAGCGTGGATGACCGCGTTATTTTCTATTCCGTAAACTCAATGAAGGAAATACAAGATGGGCTTTAAAATGCAGTTAATCAAGTTGTAGGAGAAATACATGTTCAATACATACTATTGAATTTGTAGAGTCTTACAAATTTTTGGGTGCGATTTTAGACAGTATTGGGGCTCTCATATTGAGTGTCTGGTGGTAAAATGTAAGAAAATTCTTAATATCCTTATAGTCCGTGGCGTAAAAATATTTCAGTTTTGGATACCAGCACCAAATTTTGCATGAAGCTTGTACACATATTAAGGTTCAAAAGACCACCGGGAGACTCCTGGTGGTTAAGATCATCCCTTGATGACGACATCAAAATGGCCAGTCTAATTTTGTACCCATACATTTAGTTATTGCTCGTATCTTTGTTATTTTGTATCCAATTTTGACTTTTGATATGCCATTTTAAAACTTAAGTAACGCTCTTTAAAAAAAAAGTAATTTATTAAAAATACCGTATTATTATAAACAGTTGAGGTTAATAAAAAATATTTCAGAACGGAAATTTGGTATTGACACATTTTTAAATTGAAAATATTTTTTCAGCCCCCACCAAACCCCCTCAAGCCCCTGCCAGCCCCTATAAATTTGCGACTATTGTGTACAGTGTTGAACAAAAAATCTTTAAGATGCAAAATAATAAAAGAAGATGTTACTCAAATTAACTTTTATTAAATTCTTTTTTAAGAAAAAAACAATTGCTTCAGTGGTTTAAATCCTATATTTTAAAAAAATCAACTTTATTCTCGGGTACATTGACCTTCACATTTGCACATCATTGTGCAATTTAACTTCCATTGAAATGTCTGGATTGGTTGACCAAATAGGCTCATAATTATCTCCAACTTTCTTCCGTCCCTAATCATTAGGATCTGTCTGTTCCGCGTCACGTTGAAGGCAATTTCTCCATACAAAGCTCTGAAGGATCGCCCTCTTAATATGAAAACCTCACAAGTATGCGGAATATTTTCAATAGATCTGTTAAGTTGACAAAATAATATTCGCCTTGCTTCGTTCACAGTTTCTGCTGAACTTGATGGATGATACCGGGGACCAGCCTCGTGGAAAACGTCGAAGAAGCATAAAAGCAGGATCGTTCTGTGATAGAGCCTGGATGTGAGGCATATTTAGAAATTCATGAAAAGCTTTGTCTACTTCTCTAAAGACCATCCACGTCTTCCATGCAGTGGTTTTGCCGATACCTCCAAAACTTGAAACAGTGTCTGCCCCAGTAAAAGCATGAAAGAAAGGAAGCAAGTTTGAAACCCCAGGTGAAAGTTTCTGCTGCATCTGGTGAATTGGAAGATATTGAAGATGCCTTCCTGTTCCATATTCAATCCATAATTCCTCTATTTTATCTAACATAGAAAGGGCGTATATGGCAATGACAACCACATCGCTATCTACTGTTTTAATGTTAATTTTGGTATGTCCTTCAAAGGTGCTAGCATGCCACACATGAAGCAAAAGACGAGCATCTGCTCCTTCATGAAAAGTTGGAGATATATGATCGTAAACTTCTTTATAATTAGACCCAGTTACGCGATTCTTATACGTGCAAACTATTTATTTTCCAATGGTTACATCCATCTTTACTAAGTTTTTTGCCAAAAATCCAAACAAATCTTGTTTGTTTTGACTGTGTGCTAAGAAGGAGTTACAATTGAGAATGTTTACTTTTTTTCCTATAACAGCTGGGCTTCCCAGATAGGTACAACCTATGGCAACCTGATGAGGGTTGATACGCCCGAAACAGGCCTGTAGTTGATTCCCTTCAATCTCGGAAGCCTAGCTGCTTTAGAAATAAAAGTAAAAATTCTTCGTCCGATTTGCCGCGAATTATTTTACGTTACCAGATATGTTCGTGAACTTTGGAGAATAGCTCAATAACTACCCTTCGTACACAAAAATTGAATATAACCTTTTTTAAAGAGCGTTACTGAAGCTTTAAAACAACGTATAAAAGGATAAAAAAATAACAAAGATACGAGCAATAACTAAATGTATCGGTACAAAATTAGACAGACCATCTTGATGACGTCATCAAGGGATGATCTTAACCCCAGGAGAGTGTCTCCTGGTGGTTTTTTAAACCTTAATATATGTACAAGCTCTATGGAAAATTTTGTGTTGGTATTCGGAACTGAAATATTTTGGCACTTAATGTTGCTAACGCCACGGACTATTAGAGCACTATCCAACCTTAATTGGGATTGTGACATAGAAACTCTAATAAAATTATACAAAACACTCATTTTGGCAAGGATTGACTCTGAATGTAAAATATATGGCGCGACTTTAAAAACTAAGCTCAAGAAACTAGATTCCATACAGGGTACAGCACTCAGGCTTGCATTAGGGCCCTTCCGTATAAGTGCCTTTGAGTCGCTAAACTGTCAAAAACAAGTAAACTACTCCTAAATTATGCACTGAACATTTCCTCTCAGTCACAACATTTAACGGGACATCTGTGAGAGTCGTCCCACTATAATTATTAAACAGTTGTTGTGCGTTTCTCATAGATTTCAAATAAATATGCAATAAACTTACCAGTAGTATGTCAAAGCCCAACTGAAATTCCACTGTGGAAACTAAAGGATCCTGAAATAGATCTAGAATGTACAAAATATAAATCTGAAAAAAAAAAAAACTAACTTCAAAAAAATTTTTACTGACGGATCTAAATTGGATCGCGGTGTAGAATGTGCTCTATTTACCAATTGTCGAACGTATGCTTGGACGCTTCCACATAGTGCTTCCATCTTTACTGCCGAATTATATGCCATATGACAAGCCGTGCGCTTTGTAAACAATTCAGTTCAGCAAAACATTTTAGTAATATGTTCTCTTAGCTCCTTACAGTTTGTCAGCAATCCTCATAACCCAGATCAATTAATTCAAAAAAACCTTGTTTTTTCTTAATACATTAGAAGATAACAAGCTAGTGTGTTTTATATAGATAGAGGATGAAGTCGCACGAGATGTACTTCTACATTATACGGCAAGTAGAGCGAGGAGTGGAGAAGGTGAAGGAATGGTGGCTGATGCAAAAAAATATTTTGGAGCAAACGAAATCAAAATTTTATTTTTTACACCCTTTGATAGTGGGGTGGGAATTGCTCATACCAAGAAAATTTTTGAAATCTTGGCTTTTCGTGCATATACTAAATACCAGTTTTATAGACTCTTACTTGCTTCCTTTATCTACTTGCTTCAGTTTACTCCCCAATCCTTCAACGAAATAAAATCAAAATATAATCAAGTTCCAGATCTCGTTATAATACATATAGTTCAGTGTTTGAGGATAAAAATAGGGTATTACCTCTGAATTCTTTCGGACAACATCGATTTTGATGAAAATTTGTAACTAAGCTTATCCTAACCCTCCTCTTCAAAAGTTATATGTTCCTGATGTGTGCTTTTTATGTTTTGGGGGTGAAAACTACCCCTTCTGAGAAAAAATTTAAAAACAGATTTAAGCGTTACATAGATTGAAATCATGTTTAAATATGTAGAATAAACATTATTTCATGTCCTAGAATATAATTTATGATGTGTTATAACGTTTCAACCCTTTAAAACCACCCCTTATGATGAATTTTTTTAAGAAATTGGTTTTCAACAGCTTGAAATGTTTTAATGGTGCATTTATAATGAATTTAAATCCCGTCACTATTTATAATACAATTTATGATTTTTTGCAACGGATAATACGGATAATACATTACAAACGGCTCTCGTGATAAAATTAACTTCCATATTTACTTAAAATTAAAAACTGAAATTATTTAATGAGTTTAAAGGGGAAAAATAAAAATTTTATTTACATTATAATAGCATGTTTTATTGCTGAAAATCTATGGATCATCAGAAAAACTATCATCACTAACGACCTTCTCCTCTTGGTCTGTAATTGGAGGACAATTTTGAGTTGTCAACGGAGCATGTTCCGCATATTGCGTTACAAAAAAGTTAAACTTTTCGGCAGCCGCACCCTTTTTGGCATTTACAAATTATCATTTTGAGGAGTTCTTCCGGTGCAGGCATATCCAGCATTTTGATTAGTAGTAAAAATCCTTCATTATTAATCCATCCCCAATCAGTTAGACGAATATTTTTGTTTCCAAGTCACATCTGAGTTTGTAAATAAACCCTCTTAATGTGCTTATTCAGAGCATCAACTGTCGAGACAAGGGATGATAATCTCACAACACTGTTTTTAGTGGTAGCCTTAATAAAGCAATCATAGCGCATCTGCTCGTGAAAGTCTTCGACACGGCTCATTTTTTTTTAACTGTATCTCCATAGTAGCTCCGTACATTAATATTGTGCAGTACCTACCGGCTTCTAAAATTTCTTCCACCTTTGAAGTACTATCATAAAATATCTCCACCTGATTACTATAAAATAATAATAATAACATGTCTTTATTAAGGGCGAAGTTAACCTTACATTATGGTTCTCTAACACTTAACCCCGAAATTTTTTTTTGTTTTTATTGTAGAACGCAGACGTTCAGAGACAGTGTTTACATATATTTATATATTTATAAATGCTCCAAAATTGTCGAGAATAAAACAATTTACATGCTCCGAAAATGTGACCGAAAAAATGCGATTGGTTTTTCAACGATAACTTCCTTAATTTTTAAGCTAAAAATCATTTTGCAGGGAATTTTAAGGGCTACAAGGTATGTAAAGTTGCACTTCCTTGAGCTCTTCGTTTTTGACATTTTGGAGTTTAAAGGGCTCACACTCAAATGCAAACTTATAACGGTGATATCTCAAGTAATTTTTATCCTAGAGAAATAAAAGAAAAAACAAAATTTCCAGTAAAAAAGAACCTAAATTTTTTAACTCTAGCATTTTTATCTTCTTTAGTTTTTGAATTATTGTGAAAAAATGAAAGTTTTCTAAGAAATTTCAAAAATCATTTCAAATTTAAATCAAACTTTTTTTCAAATCTAGGCATCCCAAACCGATCAAACTTCTAGAACATATTGTTAGTACTTAAATAAAGTAAATTGTAAATGGATTACGTTCAATTTCAGTTCTTGCGGTGAAGCCATTGGTTTGATTGCTGATATTTTCTCCGAAAGAACGAGACAACCATTTTATTTTCATCATAACTCCGTTTGTTTGTATGCTAACGACTTACTAAAGCTCATTTTCTCTTCACGTACTTTTAAAAACGTCTTATATGTTTTCCTCCAAAAATTTTCCGTTTTTCCGTTATTTAACGTTGAAAGGTTCGAATTCAGTTTTCGGCGAACAAAAAGTCACCTTCAACGAGCCATAACTCGGTTCGTATTACATCTATAGAAATAAAAAAAAACAATCGATTTGTTAATTTACAAACTTAATTTTTGCTTATAATAATTTTTTTGATAAAACAAGGTTTCCGAGTTATTCGCGAAAAATCGTTTTAAAACATGCATTTTTTAGATGAAAAATCAACATTTTCAATCACGATTAACTCAAAAAGTATTGATTCTTCGAAAAAACTTTATAGAACATTTGCTTAGAATTTATTCCCCTATCGATTTCTGTGGTTATTTTGAATGTAATAATTTTCACCCCCGAGAAGGGGTGGCATCCACCCCCAGGGTAAAAGCACACATCGGCACAATATAACTTTTGTTCCTTGTGCCATTCCCTATTTACTGTCCAAATTTCACGTCATTCGGTTTTGTCCGAAAGAATTCTGAGCAAAAAACCATCAAACACTGGACTAATACGTGTACAAGATTTGAAGATAATCTCATAAACCGTTCCAGAGTAATCGTGCGCAGTACAAGTATAAATAGCACTCTACCTTATTGGTTAATAAGGCACGGTTCGTTGAACCCATGCAGAGTTAAGGTAGGGATGCCAGAATTGGTTTAGTGCATTGCATTTAATCAAGACATTATTTTGGTATAAATGCAGGAACATTTTTAGTTATAGGTACTTTAGTTTTAATTGTCTCCAGACAATGTCAACATGATTGGCGAATCGCGCGTCGAGTATTCAAGTGTTTTGGTTCTTGTGGAAAGTATTTCAGAGGCAGCTTCACACCGAAGGTTACAGCTCCCTCCAAGAAAAATTCTCTTTCCTCATTTTGGATGAAATATGTTGATACGGTGGAAGTATCATCGTCGATATTTTCCTCTTCCATATCATTACATACTTGCATAACGCAATCATCACTCTCTTTATTCTCACCATCATATACAATTTCACTCTCATTTTCATTTACATTCTCATTTCCTCTCTCATTATTAGTTTCATTACCATCATATGCCATAATTTCACTGCTTTCCTCATCGATAGCCGATTCATCAAAGGTAGAAGAAGCATTGGCACAATTATTTCCTTTACAATGGACACATAGAGTAGAATATTTTATATTCAGTTTTATGCAACTGCACTGATTACACAGGAACACAAAATAAAAAAAGTGGTATGTTGGGTGACCTCTATCTATTTCGACGTACTCAACACGAATCGGGTGTCCGTTAAGCTCGATCACCAGCCATTTTTTTGTAAATCGTGAAAATAACCTAAAAAAACTCATAATTTAGGTTATTTCCGGAATTTACTAAAAATTGGTGGATGTTGGAGCAAACAGGCACCTGGTTCATATCCAGCCCAATGGAGGCCCAGAAATAGACTTTTTTTGTAATATATGAATGTCACCGGATCCTCCGCCATTTTATAGAAAACCGCGTGTGCAAATTATATTACACAGACACACAAAAAAAGTGAAAAGTATGAGCTCATTCTTGTATATTTTTGTTAGAAAATTTTATTAATGATTGTGGCAACTTCCCTATATTATAAAAAATGTCCTTGTAGGAATTATTCACATGTCAAATGACAGATTAACTGTATTATAATACTTTTAGCCGTGCCGTACACAAAACACGTGGAGTTTAATTTAATGCTATGTTAAACAATTCGCACAATCTAATAAAGCTAGCCCTAAATTAAAACGTGAAATATCGCCATATAAAAGAAGCACATAAGTGTCTGTCACTGGGATTTTTATTTTTGTTTCAACCTCTCCTTCAAACCCTAGTTACGGCGCTGCTTTCGGCATGAATCCTTCATCACGAAGGACCTGTAACCTCTCAATATCTCCCATGTTCGACACGATGACCGCCAAGCACGCACCTAAAATCCCAATCGAACACTAATGCGATTATAAAATATTGCTAATAACTTGTTCCTGGTATGTTCTTGGCAGATTTTTAGCATATCGCATTGATAGACGTATATATTACACGTACGGACGGATTGTAACCAAATTACTTATTATCTACCAATGAAAGCACACGTGTGAGACCAACAGATAGTCGATAGGCGAAAATCTCGAAATTTAGCCTATCTGCCATTGCCTATAAGTAATGTATAATTTCAGAAATAAGGAACTATATCAAGATTCTAACTATAATAGACTATTACGATCTCAAAGCCCCAAATAAATAAAATATCTCAGATATTACTAATCTTTCTAGTGAGGGAGTACAGAGCAATAAAAGAACAAAGTAAAAAGAATTCCAGTTTATTCTTTTTTACAATTTCGAGTAAGCTATAAAAAAATTATATTACAATTTAATAAAATATATACATAACATCCTTACAATAAGTTCTAACAACCGTCACATTGAAGCTAGGGGAAAATAGTTTAATTTTTAAATACTAGAGAAAAAAAATGTTTATGATTGAATACAAAATATAAGACAACTTAACTTTTAGTACAGTACCTAGAGATAAAAAATATGAAAAACTTCGGAATAATGTCATATTGAACGGATTTCGTTCATTTTTGTCAGTATAATAGTAAATGCTTCACAGAAAAGTTTCTATATTGTGCGGGGGCTTGCTAATTTATAGGGGGTGGCATTTAAAAAATATATATATTTCATGGAGCTGAAGTAGAATCAAATTATAAGAAGAAAATGTTCTATGCAATTTTTCACATAAGTTGATAGTTTTTAAGTTATAACGACTTCAAAATTCCGATTTTAGATGAAAAAAAAAGTATTTCCAAACGGCTTTCGTCAAGTATCTCGAAAAGTATTACTTTATCGAAAAGATGTTATGACCAATTACAGAAAGTACAAACGTAAGACGCCGCGCCGACGCACGGTAACGTACATCGCTTAACACAGGTGTTAACTCAAACCTAGCGATGCAATGTTTTTTAAAAAAACTTTATACATCTATAGGCTACAATTCATTCACTGCATGTATACAAAAATTTTAAATATTTAACGTATCTCTACGGTGTTGAAGTTTTAGATGCAATATTTTTATAATTTTAAATTTACAATAAATTTTCGAAAAACCTATTAAATTTAATGAAATTCTGAACTGACTGTTACGAGCGCTCTACTTTTCTCTACCAAACGTAACAAAAATCGTCTCGATAGCTTTTATAATTTTTTTTAGAGCCATTTATGTTTAAAAAATCTGTTACGGGTTAAATTAAATTTACGAAACAAGAATTGATAAGTAGACTAAAAATAATGAAATGCTCTTAAATTTTAAGGTCGGCTAGCTCTAGTAAGGAAACCTCAGAAGTGAGGTCCGTTTATTTTTAATGATTTTGAAATTTTGCCAATAAATAGGTCGAGCGCCAGGTAATTTACTTTAAAATTCCAACCCTCTTAAGTTACGATAGACACACTGATTCCAAAAACTACCAAACACCGTGTTTGTTCAAATATTTTAAGTCAAAACAAAAAGAAATGAATCAATTTGAAATAGATATATATTACAATAAGTACCTTTACAACATTACAGTATGGGTCATTTTTAAATGCAAATAAAAATAAATAAATTAAAGTTAGAAATTTTAAGGTAAAACAAATCGATTATTCTTTTAACAATCAGTTGATTACTACGCATTTAAGATAATTACAAATCGTTTATTGTTTTAAAAGAAAATCAATCGATCGATTTACTGTCAAAACGCTTTAAAATTTCAAGTTAAAATTAAAATGAATAAATTGGTTTGAATTAATCAATCGTTGCGTTGAATCAAACGTAATAATATGAGATAAGTTACCTTATATGCAAAAATATTTACAACAAATACTTGTAAATAAGTATATAACTGCGCAGTTATTCACATGCCTTATTTATAACAAAATGGCTCGAATTGAATAACAAGAAATATTATTTATGTATATAAAATGCGAGTTTAAGAAAACACCATAAAAGAATATTAAAAAAAAATCATATAAATCTTTAAGGCAGCTAACACTGTAGCGAAATGAGAGGGTAGTACTTATCCATTCTCTAACATCTTGCAAAAGCTCTAGACTTTACAGATGAAATCTCCGATTAAAGAACTTATATCTAGATACATAATGGCATTGATTTATTTGTTGCTGAAAGACTCAAAATTTAAGGCACTTCTTCCCATAAGTTTCTGATTGGCTCATCGGCCTATTCCCGGCAGTTTTCTGCACGATCGGTTCAGTTTGATTATCATAATCTCAGTTTGACAGTGTCCGCCATTAATGTCAATAAATGTTTTTCGTGTTCTCCGACCAAAAAGTGATGAAAAAGTAATTTTATTTTAAGTTGTGATTTGCTTAATACCTAAGTGATATTCTCTATTCATATTTACACAGTTTAGTGAAAATTTAATGCTACATGTTGAAGTGCTGTGCCGTTTGCAGAAGGCAGTTTAGAAAAGAAGAAAATCGGTCGTTCCATAAGTAAGTAGGTCATAGTCGTAATATGATGGCGTTCAGTTTACAGTTGTAGTAATAATATTATAAATAATATCCTTTCAATACATATTTCCCTTAAATAAAACATCTCTACCTATTATATTTTTTAAATCCGAGGTTATGTTCATAGAGGTTAACCAACAATTATTACATAAAATATGTACAATATTGTACATTTTCCCTTCTATACATACCCGCCACTGTTGCTTATGGGATGTGATGTTCATCTATCCATTTTAATGGACATATAATGTGACTATGTTAGGAGCAAATAAGATATATGAAGAAAAGATAGCCATTATGTATCTAGATATAAGTTCTTTAATCGGAGGATGAAATATTATGCTCATATACCAACAGCATCCTTATATTCGCCCCAGTTCTAGTACTCCAGTAAACAGTATTCCAGTGAAACGTAAATTTCTGGCAACCTCGTGACTTTAACCAAAAGAAAAAAACAACTGAACTCCTTGAAATGGCGGCACGTGGCCTCCCATCAATCTATTTGCAACCTCCAAATAAAAGTTATAGAACATTCACAACTCCTCTACAACTTGAAGACTTTACGATTTTACAACTTGCCTACATAAAAAGATAAAGTGAATTAGGATTCGGTTTTCCAAGAATGTGCAAAAAAGATTCTTACCCAACAAAATCGGCATGAGCACATAAAAAAAAGAATTGATTCATTAACGTCGTTTTCTTCGCCTATTCAGAAGTTGCTTCTCAACAATATAGCAATATTCGGCTTCAAACAGCTCACGTACCAATTAACCACTTCTAAACTTAAGATTCTTACAGTATAATCTCGAAAAGTTGGGATGCTTTTCAAGCTATTATAAAAATCCCGTCTAAACGGCTAAACGACTCGTTAAAGAATGGCGTCTTTTGAAAACCAACCGATTTTTTAATCACCTGTTCTCCAATCAACCAATCACAGATTGACATTCAATTAGGAAATTTACCCATAATCCTATAGTACACAGAAAAATAGTCCCAACCATAGAATGATTAAAACAATCTTCAAAATAAATACCAAGAAGCGCAAAATCCATGAATGAACCATATTTACATTAAATAATTTAAATGCCATAAGTTTTGCTCCAAAACCAATGTTGGTAACACTTTCCCTCAAACTGAAATATGACAGCTGACAAAAAGGAATAATAGAAAGGTCTATCAGGCTTATTTATTTAAATAAATAAATAAGAACTTCTTAACTACAGGTAAGAGAGTATGGTTTGGTTTTAACTAATAGAAGTGTAACCAAATCCTTTTTCCAGCCCATACACCCTGAAATGTGTATATTTGCCTACACTTACAGACATTCCCAAAGACGTTTACACACTTTGTTGGAACCGAATTCCAGAGAAAATAGCAAGGAAAATAATAGGATTAGCTCAACCCAACAGTAAGTCATGCAATATAAACTCTCCCTGGTAGCTATTACTAACTTGTGTTCTGTTTATCGTTTTAGGTTAGACAGCCAAAATCCCTCCTGCCAGTACCAAAGGAAAATTACATAAAATAAAAAACTATTATAACCCTCCAGACATGACAAATCTATGAACCTAAATTATAATGATTGTATGAAATAAAACCCATAGTAAACGGTTTGCAGAGTATTTTTATTTAACCTACGATATACAAACAAGTTACCTTCTCTGTCCACTTTGCTATCAACAAAAGTAAAGAAGCAAATATAAGTACCCTTTTAATCAGGTATCAACTACAAACATTTAAAAAAACAAACTTAGTCTCACACTTTTAAACTTACATTCGCATATACAAATATAAGATCGGAACCTAATTTAACGTTACAAATCACAGATTTGTGAGTTACATCCCAACCCAACTTACAAGGGTGTAGAGGGTAACTGACACGAATGCTAGGGTGGCACCATCACTTTTTTGATAGCTTATGTTACAAAGTATTGATCTAGCATAGGTGACAACTTCTCTCAAAAATTTCCCACGAAAGCCAAAATTCTTCCCTACGCGCCCACTCTATTTGGTGCGACACTGGCTTAGTTTACATAAACACCAAAACACTAAACACTTCACTTCACTGCAGATAATTAAAATCGTAGTTTAAAAATGAATGACAAAAAAATAAAAGTGAAGAATCGTTTTCATGTATTACCAATATCACCTCCGGTATAATTTGAAGTTATGTTTAACATTATAGACTAATATTTTCTTAATGGTTCGATTTTGTACAGATACTTCTGATACTTGTAGCTTCCTATATTTAACTGCGCTGAAGCGAATAATTACTACACTACAGAGGTATTGTTAAAGAAATAATGCAAAATAATAGGTTCCGATCGGTAAACTACAGGGCATAATAATTAAACCATTAAAAAATTCCCTAAAATCCGGCGTACGTGTGTGGCACCCATACCTACGTACGAGTTGGTCCTGCATTTATTAAGAACTTTGAATCCCCCGTTGCAAAATTACTACAATCCTGTCGTAATTTATTCATAATATTATCTGCAAAACGACCAGGACGACTCGAGAACTTTATAAAACTTTCAGGTATTTATTACAGACTCGAACAGCTCAGGAACTTTTAATTATACACGATATAGTTCCCAACAAAATATATCTTGTCAAAAATATATAGTAAAGCAATATATTATGTTTGAAATATGCAAAGCAGAAAATCGATGGCCCCGAGTGAAAAATTAAATTTCAATCATAATCGGTACGCATGCGCGCGCGTTTACAGTAAATCCAGTTCGATTAATGTGATTAGGGTAATCGCCGTGCACGCCGCTGGGCTCTTATCAGCTTTTTCCGAAGCCCCATTGCGATGCCTCATGCGGGACGAGATGCCTTCACGCTCTCAACTATTTTAATGCTTTCGCGATTCGCCATCAGCGCATCGTTGTTGCGGAATTATTCTATTTGCACGTTATGATTGGCCACTATAAACAGGAAATTAGGGATGAGATTTTTGCGGGTAAATCCGTGACACCGCTGAATGGAATTATACCTCTTTTGTAAATTTAAATGCAAATGAGAAAACTAATTGAAATAATTTGCGTTAAAACTATACCGAACGTTTCCCACCGCTGATAAATTTTTGGAAAGTTCCTTGACATATTTTTATGGCCTATGTGATGCCAATTTTCAAATCTGGTGATATAGTACAGGAAAACATTATTTTAGCTCGAAAATAATTTGTGCAGACCTTAAACTTTTCACGAAAGAAAAAAGGTTAGGAGTTTTACGAATCCGCGGGAACCTATAGGGGGTGAAATAGTAAATGGGCCAACTAACCAAATTAAAGTATTCGGTATAATCTGGGAGTACTAATTTTCCTTTAAGCCACAGCTATATGAGTATACAGAGATAGCAAGAAAACTATTATTGCCATCTGAAAGTGGTAGCTAACAAAAATGGCGACCAATCCAAGATGGCGAATGTAGACGTTTAAAAAAAAGACCGTATCTCTATAAGGTATTGTCCGATTTCTGTGTTCATTTTTTTTTAAATGGCAGCTTATATTATGGAAATTTTGTAAGTTCCCATTAATTTTTTCGATATCGCAAATTAGTAAAAAATATATTAGTTTTTACAGATAATTTGCTTGTTTATCATAAATTTTCTTACAATGTAGACGTTTTAAAAAAAAATGTTTCCAAAAAATATTGTAGCACAAACGATTATCTTTAATTTGATGTATTACACTTATGTGTTTGGACAATGTGCACTGGAATAATGCAGTGTGATAAGAATAATAGTATGGGTCAATTTCATAATGGAATTTAAAGTGAGCTTTAGATAAAATTACATTTGACTGTGATAGTAAGTGAGGGATCTGTCACAGTCAAATGTAGCCTTATATTTGGTGTATTAAACTTCACAAAGAGTCAATTCTGTAGAATATGTAGAGGAATTTTCACATGCTGATGTTCCATTCTTCGTATTATAATAAAGTTATGTTATAACTAGTATGAACTATTGAATAAAATATTCAGCCATCCCCTAGGACTTTTACCTTGGGGTCTGGCCAACTCTGATGGAACAATGAAAAAACCAACAAGGCTGTATTGGAGAAACACCTGGAAAGCCTGATTTCATCGGCTACTGTAATTGATGGGATGGCATTAATTCAAAAATTGCATGGAGAAAATAAAACATTTGATGAATTGTCTGATACAGTTCTCAATCACGTCTTAAATACTGGCTATTATTAGAATTGACATAGTGTTTGATACTTACAACGACAAATCAATCAAATCAGCTGAACGTCTCAGCAGAGGTTCTGAGGAAGAAATATCATTCAAGAATATAAAAAGTGGTCACAAGATAATCAAATGGAGACGTCTTCTTCAAAGTGGTGACAGTAAAAGTGAACTAACAAAATTCCTTGTTGAAAGTTGTTGGCAAGAAGAAAACGGGAAGACAAAGATTGTTGATAAGGATTTATTTGCTACTTATGGTTCTAAATGTATCAAAATAACTGCTAATGGCGTCCACGAAGAAGAAAATCTTTTTTCATCCCAAGAAGAAGCAGATACTAGGATGATGCTACGTATAAAGGATGTTGCAGTCAAATACTCAAATGTTATTTGCGTATCTGACGACACAGATGTTTTGATTTTAGCTCTTTATATATCATCTGAAATTAGTCGGGAGAGTAACTTGTACATCAAACGTGAAACAAGCGGTCGAGTCAGGTTAATTGACATTAAGAAAATTGCATGTGCAGTTGGCAGTGAAATCATATCAACATTACCTGGTTTACATGCATGGACAGGTTGCGATACAGTCAACGCGTTTTCGGGACAAGGGAAATTTAAAGCTCGGAAACTTTTACAAAAATGTGAAGAATTTATTTCTTTGTTTTAATTGCTGGAAAGCCAGTTTACATTATCTAACAATGACCACTATTTGATCCATAAGTTTACATGTCAGTTGTATTCAAGAAATACCAAAACAGAGAGCATAAATGACCTAAGATACCAAATTCTCCGAAGTAGACACGGTGATGTTGAATCAACACAACTTCCTCCATGTGAAGCCTGTCTTTGCCAACATTCTATGCGCACAAACTATCAAGCAACAATTTGGAAGCGATGTTTGGAAAAGTTCCAGAAAGCAGAAGATCATAGATAGCTGATAGACGATGATGGAATACTCTGCATCAACTAGATGACGGGAGCACCCGCAGCTTTTGAGTTGTTCTTGTGCAGGCCAACTCTCATGCCAACTACCATCGTGCACTTGTATGATGATTCAGTTGTAATGTACCAGCGCCTGTAGGCTGACTAAATGTGAAAATATGCATGACCCCGAGGAATCTGCAGAAGATGTATTTTTTGATGAACCATATGAATGTAGTGACAGCGAAGACGATTTATGAAAGTTTAGTTGAAACGATATGTTTAAGAAATATTTCAAAAGGAATAATAAACAATTGTTTATAAAATCTGTATAATCCGCATGAATAAAAATCTTGATTATTAAAAATTACGAAACTTATATCGGTATTGATTATTGTCGGTCATATATTTTTCCGTGACAAAAGGACAAGTTCATTATCACTTTAAATTCGATTATGAAATTGGCCCATACTATTATTCTTATCACACAGCATTGTTCCAGTGCACATTGTCCAAATACACAAGTGTAATACACCAAATTAAAGATAATCGTTTGTGCTACAATATTTCTTGGAAACATTCTTTTCTAAAACGTCTACGTTTTAAGAAAATTTATGATAAACAAACGCTATGTAAAACGAATGTATTTTTCACTAATCAGCGATTTACTAATTAATGGTTGCTTATATGGAAAAAATTAATGGGAACTTACAAAAAGTTCACAATTTACGCTATCGTTTTAAAAAAGAACACTGAAATCGGACAATAACTTATAGGGATACGGTCGTTTTTTTAAAGTCTACATTCGCCATCTTCGATTGGCCGCCATTTTTGTTAGTTACCACTTTCAGATGGCAACAATAGTTTTTCGCTATCTCTGTACACCCATATAACTGCGGTATGAAGGAAAATTAGTACCCCCAAATTATACCAATATCTCGGCTGGCCCATATACTAAAAAGAGGTATTTTTAATTAAAAAATCGGTTTTTCTCTATTTTCTCGAAAAAATAGTTCAAGTAAAAGTTGTTTCTAACAAAATTATCTTTAATTTTTTGTTTTAATTTTATAGCAATAATTAACCGAAATACTAGAGGTTTTAACTTCGGATTAATGTCATATGAATAGATCTCGTTCATTTTTTGCAGCTTAACAGTAAATGCATAAAAAAAGAGAAGTTTCTATATTATGCGATGGCTTGCTAATTTATAGGGGGCGGATGCCTCCCTTTTTCAGGAGGTGGCACCTAAGAAAAAACAAAAACATTGGAGCTGAGAGAGAATTAAATTTTGAGAAGAGAAGGTTCTATGTAATTTTTCATATCAGTTGATAGATTTAAGTTATAACTACTAGAAACTTTGGAATTTTAGCTTGAAAATGTAGTATTTCAAATACCTTTTCGTCAAATAACTCGAAAGGTATTACATTGAGCAAAAAAATGCTAGAGACAAATAAGAAGGCTACTAAATTAAGGATATTTAATTTAAACGTTAAATGTCTCAGAAACTGTGGCACTTGAAAAACCATTAATTAGGCTTTCAAATGATTTTTTTCCTATTTTTATAGCATAAAAAACAAAGAAGTTATAACAGAAACAATGTACTTTTTCACTTTTTTTTTTAATATAAACGTCGCAGTTTTGTTAATGTAAGTAGTAAATAATTAAAAATATATATATTCCCATATACTGTTTTTCGTTAATATATGACCTAGATGCTCAATTTCTTTCATCGGCTTACAGCGCTTGCTTTAGAAAAAAAAAATGCATTTTAAACTGTAAAAGGATTTTAGAAAAAAATGTAACATTCTTGTTTCTCTGCAAATATCTCAATAAATATTAGTTTAAGTGAAAATATGGTGGACATCAAAAATAAAGCTTATAAACTGAGAATGAATTTATTTTGTTTATATATTTGTGTAAGGTTAATTGTTTCGGAGATATTTAATTTTATAGATGGCATCCGACCGTTTTTAGTTTAAAATGTTGAATATCTTAGAAACTGTGCCGCTTCCATCAAAAGTTCTCAGAAACAAAATTAAAGACAATTAATCAGCCTTTAAAATGATTTTTTGTTTGTTTCTACATCACAAAAAGTAAAGAAGTTATGGCTGATTCAATGTGCGTTTTCACGATTTTGTTAACAAAATGTCGGCATATTGTTATTGTAATTGCTCAGTAATTAATTTTTCTTTCAACAATGTTTTTCGTTAATATATGGCATCACCTAGATGCTTAATTTATTTTGTCCCTTTAAAACACTTGTTTTAGAAAAAATTCCACCTGCCACCGGCCGTATTTCGGTTGATTATTGCTATAAAATTAATTTAAAAACACCAAATTAAAGGTAATTTTGCCAAAAACAACTTTTATTTGAGCAATTTTTTTGTAAATGCCATATTTTCCGAGAAAGTAGAGAAAAATTGATTTTTTTTTTATAAAAATACACCACCTTTTTACCCACTATAGGTTCCCGCGAATGCGTAAAACTACTAAACTTTTTTGTTTCGTAAACCTATTTTAATCTTATAACCAAAATTTAAAGTCTGCACAAATTTTTTTCGAGTTACAGTCATTTTTTAAAATCTTTTCCTGTACTAATAATAAATCTGATGTAACTAGTTATATCTCAGCTTTCCAAGATATAGGTTAGTTTGAATGTATAGTACACATTATGGTTCACTCTTTCAAAAATATACATTTAGAACAACATGGTTTCTACCGAGGACGTTCTACATGCACAAATCTAACATTCCACACGTATTTGTCAGATTCAGTGAGTGAGTGATTCTAGGTGGACTCTGTGTACATGGATTTTAGTAGAGCCCTAAGCGGGGTAAATGACCATTTGCTTATAAATAAATTGTAGAGTTATGGCATAACTGGGAAATTATTGTCTTAGTTCAAATCGTATCTAAGTGGGAGGATGCAAGTAATTAGAGTAGAAGGTTTTTACTCCTGTCAGTTTGCGGCAACATCAGGTGTGACACAGGGATCTCACCTGGATCCTGTACTCTTCTCTGTTTTTATCAACGGTATTAATATGCAGTGGCGGCTCGTGATATTGTCTGCAGGGGAGGCTTGATATTTTGAAAGACAATTAGAGAAATTTTTACAAGTAAAAGATATTAATTTGGAAGATTGGAAAATATGCTGCTTCTTCCAAAGGGAGGCTCAGCCTCCCTTGACGAGCCGCCACTGTTAATATGGTAATTAAATCCTCTAGATATCTAGTTTTGCAGATGATCTTAAAGTATTTTGTCGCATCCAGTCACAAGAAGATGTATTACTTTTACAGAACAATTTAAATTCCATATGTAAATAATGATATGACTTTCAATGTTAATAAATGTAGTAACATTTTCAAGGTTAAGAAAAGCTTTAAAATTTGACTATGAAATTAACAACAACCTCTTAATAAGAATTGATACAATTAAGGGTTAAGCGTTTTGCATGGTACCAAATTTTCTTTACATATCGACCAAAGTAGTCGTAAAAATAAAATGTTTTATTAAACGATAATGTCGAGATTTCAGTAACGTTGAGGCATATAGAACATTATATGTGTCATTGGTTAGAAGCATCTTAGAAAATTGTGACAATATTTAGGATTTTCTTCATAACAGTCATTTATGTAGGTTAGAAAATTTTCAAAGACGTATCGTGAAATTTTTAATGTTTAATTCAAATTGTCCGTTAGATAGTTTAAACTATATGTAACAGCTAAACAAATTTAATTTAGAACCATTAAATCATAGATGCTTCAAGTCTCAATGCAGATTTTGATTTAAAATGAAAAATATCACGGACCGAAGACGAGTGTCGTAAATTATCCCAGCGTGTAATAGTCATTATACTCGAGCAGAATACTATACTTGATGCACGACTATTTTAACTTAACTTTTTTAATCGTTTAAAAATGAAAAAATAAAGTTAGTTCACAGTAAAACTTTCTTTGACATTTTAAGCGTCAAGCGAAAACATGGACTCTTTCTTAGAAAAAATGGACTCGCCCGTTGATTGCTAGTTCCTGATTGCGAGATTATCTTCATAATACGTTAAGTTGAAATCATGACTACCATTATTCGTCAGTTGTTACATATATTATGCAAGGATAATACGATAGTCGTAGATACAAATTTAAAGAAGGGTCTCTCTATTTTTAAGAAGAATGTCAAAAAATATTAAAATATATATACATTTAAAGATTTGTGCTTATTCTATTCAATAATATCTGGATAGGGATGTTTAAGAAAGTCATTATTGCAATTTGGACATTTGTGTGAATTTTATATATATTTTTAACATTTTATGTATATTTATTCTTATTCCTAGGTATGTGTATGTTTATGTATTTTAATATTTCTTTTATGTCCTTGTATGTATTGATATGCCCCATAGCACAAATGTAATGCTCTCATTGGATCATTAAATATTCTGTTATATTCTGTTCTATTCTGTGTGTCACATATTAGCAAAACGACATTTTTTTGTCTGTCTGTCTGCCTACGACTACCAGTTTCACCGGAAATGACAACAACTTTTGATTTCAAAATGGAACACCCTGTATATTTTTACATTCTTACACTCTACAGCTCTAATTAACCTTAAGTTTCAAACCGAGTGAAATTCACAGTTTGTATCAATTCCATATGAACCCCGCTTTACCCGTGGTTTAAGTAAGATTTTTTAAAACTTAGATATGACAGTTGTTTAAGGTGGTCGCGCGAATGTTAGAACCTCATTTAACTTCGTTATTTTTGGAGTTGCGTAAAAAGTTCATAGATAAAAGTTATAAAAATCACATATATTTTCGTACTTTGACTCATGGCCACTGTAGCATTTTAAAGTGCTACAACTTCAGTTTTCGGTAATTTGCGTTTAAATCGATTTGGCACGAGTCAAAAAGGTTATTATTTATTTCGATGAAGCAGGTAGATAGGCAACCCACTTGCGTTCTGACCGTATGACGTGTTGTCTACGTACAAAATGTGCATGGGAAATTGATATAGTTATTTAAAGGTTTATAACTCAATTGGGTTTGTTTATTTATTTAATGGGGTTTAAATACTATTTATCTGTGGAATTTCGTATTTTTAAATTCTTAAAATCAAATGTGGCACGTTTTCATTGGCCAATAGAGTGGAGGAAGTTTTCTGAACAGTGTTTTACGTTGGTAATGCTGCGAAATTTTCTGGAAGGGTCTTCTCGCTTGAACCATAAGCAGAAGAGGCACGCTTATCTTCTTGGGGTGGAATTTGTGTCTCGTTTTGGCCCAAATACATGTTTGTGGGCTGGTAAATGTTAACCTGGGACTCTTCATGTTCGACTCCTTCCCACCGGTGTTTTTGTTGATTTGGAAGCTGTGTTATCTGGATATCTGAAGCTAGGACTCCACGTGTTTTTGTTAAGTGTACTCTCTATGTTAGGTAAGCTTTTTTATTTTGGGTTATGTCTTACGAGATTCATATTTATGTTGTTACGTATTACAGAGTGCATGGACACGACGATTGTTGTGGTAACGTCCTAAAAAGGCATGTGGTGTCTAGTCATCGATCATGGAAATTTTCCAAGGGAATGCTTGTGATGCTTTGCGGTTTGATTTAGGTAGTGTCATTCTGGCATAGATTATGGAGGTTCATTTGTTCCTGTTGAGCCAGGGAGATCCATGCTGGTCTAGCTGCTGTTCGCCGAGATGTCGTGGACAAGTGTCACTCGAGACTGCGTTCCACCCTGTGGGGGCATAAGAAGCGTGAACAAGTTGTGCTGCCAGTCTTTAGGATTGTCAAGATTAATTAAGCTTTTCTATTTCTTTTATTTTTGGGTAAATCTTTTTAATAATACTAGCAATTTAAATATTTCACAATTGAGATGTCAAGATAAATTTTCTTGCAAGTAGGTTAAATTTGAATAAATGATTTAAGTATTTTCAATATATTTTTGTTCTTTAAAATGCTAAGAATCCTATCATGTAATTCAATACTTCGTCAGTATTAGCTAGAAGAGTAGTTGTTTTGATTGATTCTCTAATAATGAGTGTTTTAAAGTATTTACCTGACTAGTATATTAGCGTGCCCAGATTAGGGCAACAATATACAGAAAGTAGGTATTTTTATAATAAATAAAAAGTGTGTAAGTTGTGATTTGCATAATACCTAAATAATATTCTCTAATAAATTATATTTTAAGCTTAAGCTCTATTCACGCATTTAGGCCTGTTAATAAATTATTTTAAATGCACACTGTGAAAGTGGAGCATAGTACCATGGGCTACTTCTAGGCCTTACGCAACATCATGTATGCAATATTTAGTCTCTTTATTTAACAATTTCTGGCCTTATGTACGTCAAATAAATAGAGAAACATTTCCTTGCCGACATTTTAACCTAAAAAGGGTGGATTACCCTCACATCACTATTCACTTTAAAGTGAACAGTATATTTAAATATAGAGAAACACAAATTGTGAACTGTAAAATTGGTATTTTTAACCTGAAGGTAGATAGCTATCAATTATTACTATACATGCATTGTTGATATTTTTAATAAATGTTGTCACTATCTGAACTTTTTTATTTCTTGATACCCAAGATTGATTTACATTTTAATATTTATAATTTGTTATTGGAGTAAATTTTAATATAAAATCATATATTAAGAATTTTTCATCGCATATTTATAAGCCAGCTTAATTTTGTTTCTTGGCTGACAAAATTTCACTATTAAATTTATTAATGGCCTCTTTTGTTCATCTGTGTTCTAGCTCTCCACTCACGCCCCTTTTGCTCTTCAAAATATACTAGTTGTTGTAAGCAAGTGAGCTCTTTTTATAGTTAGGCAAAAAAAGTGTTGCACCATTCGGTATAATTAATTCCTAATGAATTAGGGCACGGAAAAACATATATTTATCAATTTTGGCAGAATTTGATATTTTTCCGTATATTCAGAATATTTCAAGATTTTTATTCATTCTGTAAATGCATTTTTCGTATACGTTATAAGTAAACTATTAAAAATATTTAGGAATAATGGATTTAAATAAACGCAGATCGGATGAAAAATAACTTTATTTTTATCTTATTATTATTATTATACTTAAATTTTTAAAATTCAGTATGCTGATTTTACATGTTTCAAGTTTCAAGTCGCAAGCACTTAAGCAGTTTAATTAATAATACTTTTTCATCCTTCTAAGTTGCGGAGAAATAAAGTAGTTCTAGAGAATAATAAAGTTTAGAAAGAAAAATAGTTTAATAAGAAAGAGGAAAATGGAGCCACCGCCCTGCCCTGCTTCTCCTATCGTCTTGCCGCCCTCAATCATTTTCAATATGAAATTTTTATGTATTGATCGAGTTTTTTAGCTGAGTAGGGGTTGATTGAAGAGTGAGGGGATGCAGCCACCGCTGTCACCTCGCCGGACATTGTCGGCCGATGGATTTTTAATATCATTACACACACAAACTCTACTTTCACGACACATACACGCGCAAAAAATAACTTACAACGATGGATTTCGCAAGTTTAAGCCTAGACGTGGTGAACTAAAAAATTTACAAGGCTCATGTCCTGGTGTAAACTTACGTGGGTACTTATTTTGAATAAGTGGTTTTTTAAGGAAAACGACCAACATATGTACAACAAGCTAAATAAGTGAGATTTGATGCATAAAATTGAGTTAAAGTTGCAGTCGAACATTGTCAAGTGCGAATACCTATTTTACTCAAATATGGCCCTTGGTTACGTATATTGAATATAATGGAGTAAAAAGGGCCTTGAATTCCCTATACAACGTGATCTACCATGACATAAGGAAAATTTAACAGTAGGTTGTGCTCACTGAAAGGAGTTAAAAAAAATGAAAAATTGAAAAAAAATGACCAAAAAAAATTACCTTATTTTTTTGTAAAAATGCGTCGCCAATGACTTTAACTAGTCTAACGTAACGCGGTACAACCATATCACTTTATCAGACTTGGGATTGATACTATTGACAACAAAGGGATACAAGTGACTTTTTGGTATTAATCAAATCATACTACAAAAATAGCGAAATAAATCGAAAAGACATTGACCCTATGCTGAAACGACAAGCAGATATACAAGATATTTTGTTAAACCGGTCAATAATACGGGGGTGTCCCGATTGTTTGACCGAAAGCAAAAAACGCGGCATTTTAATCTCGCTGGCCGGCTTCACTTTTTATACCAATTAAGGAAATGTAAACAACTCGAATACGTTCTTTCACAAGTAAGTTCGTCGACCTATTCAGGAGTAGGTCAGGACTTACTCAACATCAGTGGTGTATCTTCTCAAATTTACTAATAATTTAATATACTAAATTACCTCAGAATCCTTCTAAAATTTTGCAGGGGCTTTCCCACATTGAAGACTAGTACACCATTTTATTTTCCGCATATCATGGTAGATCACGCTGTATAATGAGAAAAAATAGGAAATCTAGTAAATCTAGTTCATTTTTCAGTGACTTCAAAAAAATTTAAAATAGAAAATTTTCTCAATTCGATCAGTAGCTATGTTTTTTTTTAATTTGTTCAGTTATTACTCTGAATCTGGATCTATGAAATCCTTCACAAACTGTAGCGTATGCCTCACCGGTGGTGGTCTCTACGCCAAGTGTAAGGTGAGCAAGACAAGATCTTGTTAGTCGTAAAGACAAATATGCTAGTGATAAATAAATTAATGTCTGACATTAAAGCTTACAATTTTTAGACGACAGATATTTTTTTTGGCCTTCACAAAAGATCGCTAAAACCGTTGCCCACATCCAGATTTTCCATCCATATCTCACAATGAGAAAAATTTGTTTATAGAACTTTAATAATATAATATTTGAAATCGTCTATCCCAAAAACCCATAAGACGATATGCACATCTGTAGTGGAAGTGGGGGGGGGGGGGGGGGTCTTAGCTCTAACAGTCTTAGCTCTAACACCTAACTAAACCAAAACTACAACGAAAATCCCCAATCTTAGCTCTAACATCTAATTAACCTAACTAAACCAAAACTACAACCAAAATCCCCCAATCCACCCCCGTAGCGGGGGTGGATGAAGCTCTAATACAACCAAAATACCCAATCTTAGCTCTAACACCTAATTAACCTAACCAAACCAAAACTACAACCAAAATCCCCAATCCACCCCCGTAGCGGGGGTGGATGAAGTAAAAAAAATGGTTGAGGTCTTTGGTTCTTGTACTCGCACTAAATCACAATTTTATTTTTTTTCACCCCGTTCAATATTGGGTGGGGGTGATAATGTGGGTGGCTAATGCCACAAAAAATTTTGAGACCTTAGCTTCTCTTATATGTATATGTTAGATCACGATTCACATGAGTAAATTTTTAAAAAGGTTTATTTATTGAAATAGAGCCAACGTTGGCTCTTGGAGAAGGAATAATACAATAATTAGAAGTGTTTCATTCTAAGTGAGTTTAATAACTGACTTTACAAAGCATGTCTAATCGTATTTATAACATACAGGTAGGGTGGCCCATCTTTTTCGAAATCGAAATTTTTTATTTCTCACCCCTGCAAATGGTTCCATTTGAAGAAAAAACAGTCCCCTCAAAATATTATTGAGGCAAATTGAAGGTAAGGGGGCGCCGCAGAATGCATTATTATGCAATAATAAAAGTAAATGGAATTATTTACATTCTTTGGTTGATGCATTGTTTTTTTTTTTTTAATCAGCAACATTTATCTTTAGAATGACTAATCAAGTCATACAAATATCAAAGACATTATCTGTTGTGACTATGACATGTGTCATACTACTGTAAATTCGTAGTCTAAGAAAACTAGACTAGAAGTTTTTGAAATAAAACTCTCGTTTTATCTTTGTGTATTTTATTATGAAACGTTTTTTTCATACATAGTACCAAATATTATCCTAAATCTACAAGACATATAGTAATAAAAACAATATTTTTTGCACTAGGCCAAAGCATGCGACAGGGTTTCTTTTTTTACATTTGGAAACTGTGATTTATAATCATTTACAACTTGGAGTAAAAACTGTTTTTGGTCTTCATTTTTTGTTAAAATGTCATTATAGTCAGTAATAAGTTTGATTCCTCTCTCAGCGGCATCATTTATAACTTTAATTTTGTTTACAATATTGAAACATCGGGTATAACTTTCATTTTCCCTCCATGTTGTTGGATCATTTTCCAAAAATTCCATAGACAAACCTAATTTTTGAAAAAACTGTTTAGTGTTCTCGCATATGAAGTCCTGAATTTCCTTGTTTTCAACGTCAGTAATGTTACTAATCATAAGTCGTTTAATACCCTCTTGATTTGGTGCTTTCCTATTCAAAGCTTTAACCATTTCTCTTTTAGTGGTAACTGAAATATCGTCATCAAAGAAAGATAAGCCAACATTTACTGAATTAAGGTACCACAAATGGTTCACTATTTTCCTACTTGCGGCTTGAGATATTTCTTTGTCAATATTTTGATAATTAATGAGTTCTTTACAAAAGTCTAAGTCATGAAGCGGTGCTTTACTAGCAAATGACGCTGTAAACCAGGCCTTTACATAAACCTTTACAATAAACAGACAAATATCTTCAATACCTATTTTTTCTTTTTTAGTTAGTTGGAACTGATCTTGGAAAAAAAATATTTTTAGACAGTAAATGGCTTTGGCCATCCAACGTGCATGATGAAATGCCCCTGGTTGACAGAATGTCGTGTGAGTGGGCTCTTCTTCAACAAAAAGTTTAGAAAGCATTAAAAATTCTTTATAATCATCACGAGGCTGTTGCAAAGTTAAAGCCGCATTTAGAAACTTTACAATTTCGGCTTTAACTGGTTGTAAAATGTGTTTAATTTTTGATACCTGAAATCCAGTTTTTAGTTTATTTTGATCTATTTTAGGCCAAAATTCCCTAAAACGTTTAAATAGTGGCACATTTGGACCAGATGAGGAAGGCATTTTTGTGTCAAACACACTTCTCAAAACCACTTCAAAAATATGATGTCTACAAGGAAAATATAGAATATCTCTTTCTAATTTTTGTTACAATAGTGTGGCTGCCCCATTTATATAACCCATATTTGATGCTGTTGTATCACAACACAAAGCTATTACCTTTTCGTCCAAATTCCATTCACAAAGCACGTCATAAACTGCTTTAGTCTGTTCTCTTCCAGTTGAATTGGGCAAAGCTGGTACTCCAAGTAGTTATTCAATATCTCCACTAGTAACTAAGATAGCAAGTCTATCGATATTTCCCATTCCAGTGAGAGAAGGTAAAAGTTTTCCATCCCAATGGATGACTGTGGCCGGCAATTCAGAATTACCGAAGGCAGTTTTTAATATTTCAGCTCTTTCTTCGCGGATGCGTTGTCTAGAGCGCTGAAGTGTGGTTCTGCTGATGGACAAAGATGTGGTGTCATGTCCTAGTGCTTCTGCTACTGCCGTCAAAATATGGACTCAATACCTGTCGCTTATTTTGCAAGCATCAAATGCAGCGGCTATTTTTGGTGTGATGATGTTACATGTTCCATACAATCTCCTCTTTTTTGGCTGTGACGGGCCAGGCTGGTCTTGTAACAACTCTTCTTGGGCTTCGATTATTTCATCTTCATTTTCGTTGGAGTCGGCTGAATTACTACTTGATGATGGACAGGTGACTGTTTCCTCTAATCTAGCTTTTTCTTGCTGACTTCGTTGCATTCGTTCGGATAATTTCTGTAATTTCTCCTCAGCTGATTTTTCTTGAGAAGCAAGTTGGTAATCAATACCATGCATACATCCAGGATGTCCCTTTTTTCTTTGGTTAATTAAAAACTGCTTATCTTCATCTATTTTCATCAACTCCAATGCATTTGCATGAGAAATGTCAAAGAGATCATCCAATTTTTCAACGAAATTTTTTTCTTTACCTCCCGCACTGGCCCTTTTAGCCGATTTTTGTAAGTTCCTCCACTCTGCATAAAGTTTATCTAGTTGTTTAACACAATGAAAATCCTGACGTGTCGGAATGCGAGCTTTATCCCAAAAAACTGACACCTCTTTTATTGTTAATTTAGCACTTTCATGTACACTTAGCTTCACTTCACGAATGTTATAAAAGAGCACTTGTAATACTTGTCTATTAGACGGCAATTTATTGCCAATGATTTGTGACGAATAGTGTCCAACTAAGTAAATGAAAGTATCCTTTCGTAAGGATCTAACATCAGCCATCGTTAAATGTTTTTTCAAAAAGGAACGTATGCTAGAACTTATAATGTCACCACTGTAAAACACAATTGCAAACTGACATAAAAACCTACCGTAGGTGCATTATATTTCCAAACTTCCAAAACAAATAATTTCTAGGAAATAATTACACCAATAAAACATTATGAGAAAAGAGGTAGATATTTGTATTTTAAGTAAAATTTAAGTGTATTACCGTAATAAAATCTTATCTACAAATTTCTACCTGAATGCGGCACGGGTTACCGTAATAAAATCTTATCTACAAATTTCTACCTGAATGCGGCACGGGTTACCGTTCACCGAATTATCTGAAACTTTGACATAAATTATTCCTAGTATAATAGTATATTTTCGTGGGGTGAGACTTAAAAAATACGCAAAAAAAATTCACCCCCTATAGAGATGGGCCACCCTAAACAGAGTCTACATAAGCAAAATAAAGAACAAAGGAAATGCAATTCAACATTCAGCATAAAATGTGAGAAACAAAGGTGAAACATAATATCTCAAAGATAAGCGATTAATAAGAGAAGTCGTTATCATGTAATATGATATACCTGTGAAGGTTTGTTATGACTAAGTCTTGGTAATAAGCGTATAATTTTATATATATACTAGATGCCATTTTTATGGACTCTTACTTGCTCAATTGACCTATTCGCCCCCATTTACCCCAATTTACTCCCCAACCCTTCAACAGAATAAGATCAGAATATAATCCAGTCCCAGGTCTCGTTAAAATACCTACGTGTACCAAAAAAAGTTACAGATAGAACGACAGACAGGCAGAAATTTTTATTTGCTAAAAATCTCGACGTTTCATGACATTCTAAGCCTATTTGGACAATAAAAATTTTCAAATTTTTTTTTGCGTTACTATATTTCCACTGGATGTGGAAGTAAAATTAAAAATAAAATTTCACCGTCGTGGCCCAGTTAATTGAATCATATTACCTAATTTTACCCAATTTTATTCAAAAACAAAGGTATACCATCTAGGAGCTCCGGCAAGTTTTCTTCCAAAGAATGTAGGTCCATTGACTCTACCAATTAAAAAAAAATAAACCAATTAAGTTTTCACCTAAAATTCCTGCCCAATCATTTACAGAAAATCTTCGATGTTAAATGGATTTTGTTGAGCCCATATATGACGTTTACGGGTATTGAATACACCGTTCCGAGTGAACGTGGCTTCGTCTGTCCAAAGAATCTTCTCTAAGAAAGTGTTGTCACGGCGATGTTTCTGTAATAACCATTGGGCAAAATCTACTCTTGGTTGGAAGTATCTGAGTAATAATTCTTGTACTCTAGTGTGGTGATAAGGATACAACTGCTGATCACATAATATTCGCCACACAGAGGATTGGCGAAGTCCCAGTTGTAGACCCAACCTGCGGGTGCTAATTTCGGGGTCTTCCTCAACTGCCTCCAATACCGCCTCTTCAACCTGTGAGGTTCGGATATTCCTTGGCTTTCCTAGTCTAGGCGTCGTTATTAATACTTGTCCGGTTTCACGTAACCTTCTTTCAACTCCAAGAAAAGCTCTTAAATTTAGGACACGACGATTGGGATATCGTTTGCGATTCCCCTTTGCAGGGTCCCCTTTACACTAGTTATTAACTAAATTTGCTTAATAAATTTAGGGGTAGTGAATTTTTTCCCTCACTTGATGACGGCAGCTTTTCGTCGTGTAGAGCAGTCGTGGATAAGGAGTGATTGGTGATTTTCTAAGAACGGAAGAAGGGCGCCACGTAACTTGTGAAAGAATATATACAGAGTGTTGTTTTACCTAAGTCACGGAAAGCAAAACTGTTTTATATCGGTGTTAACTGAATTAAGTAAAAATATAGTACTGCTGCAATAATTAATTGTACACCATAGATAAGTGAAAATATATATATATTTAAATAAATAATAAATACATCTAGCTCATACATTAGAAAGGCACACTGATTTGGTGTCCAGGTAATATGGAATAATATTTAATATATTTTGTTATTATCAATATAAGCAAAATTAAGAGTGCGTCTGCATAGTACTATGTTTCCGCGTACAGATGGAATATTATTATTTGTATGAATATTATTATGTAGCATATAGAAAATATATTTTTCTGAAATCGATCGGCAATGTCTACATTTTCGGTGCGATTTCAGATCGAAAAATGCACAATTCCAGTATTTTAGTCCGTTGCTAAGAAACTATCAGAAAACAGATGAAAAGATCCGTTGCCAAGCAACGATCAACAAAACCGTACGGGAATGTTACTTTCCCGGCCTAGGCCGGGAAAGTAACATTCCCGTACGGTTTTTTATGTATATTTTAGACAGTAAATAAATACACGTAGACAAACCAGCTCACATTAAAATTGCATTTATTAGAAAACAGTTAAATTGTAATGAAGAAATGTTTTCATTAATATAAATTTCTTAATTTATAATAATATTGATTGTGATTTCAGAAAAAATAGTATGTGTACTTCGGTGTGAAAGCACATTCCCGGACTTCGATGCATCGTCGCCCGGAAATGTATTGCTTAACATGGCGACGAGTCGATGACGTCACGTCTTGCAAGAAGTGGCCCTAACTATTGTCGTCCAGTATAGACTGATAGTAAAATAGGATATGAAGGGACTCTGTGGCCAAAATTGAACCAAACGGAAAAGTACTAATTATCTACCTAGGAACTTCTTATAATATCCCATACAGCTATTTACAATAACTTACAAAACTTATACTAGTTTTCTCGATTTTTCCTAGAAGTCGAAATTGCACTAAGTAATTGCAGTACAAAAAGGCAAAAATAAAATAATTGTACACTAGCTAACTCACCTTCGTCAGAAAGGTTGTCGCTACGGGACGGCAACGAAAAATCAAGAACTCTAGAACGGTAGTTGAATGGCGGTACTGAAATTAATGATAGAAAACCCCATAAGAACAAAACTTAAAAGAAAAGAAATTGTCACTTACATGGAAAATACTCTGAGGATACGTATAGGGTAGTGTAGGTAGATCAGGGTGTGATTGATTATACAAAAATTTCTTGAGAAAATCACGTGGACAGCCACTAATCACTGGAGACCTTATCACTTCATAAAACACGCCTCTCGAATCCAACAGAACTATTCACACGTTTTGACAAAAAAACCTAAGCGGAAATTATCAGTGGTCATGTTTACCTTAAGTAAACTTTACTACTTTGTTTGATTTTTAATTAAGCAACCAGCAATACATCTCGATGTATTAGTGGTGTCCACTGTAAAATTACACTTATTCTATGAATTTGAGGGATCTGAGCCGTCGCGCGTCGGTTAGATTAGTGGCATTTTGACATGCTACACCCTTACTACACCTACTGCATTCCATTGGCATGATATCAAAATAAAAAGCATATTGGTATAATCTTCGGCAGTATAGCGTACCATTTTCACATCAATAACTCTCAAAAAATTGGACTACTTTAATTGGACGAAGATATTCGATAAATAATCAGAATTCTTAATTTGACACAAGACAAAAAATATTTGACCTTGAAATTTACCGGACCACCCTGTATAGGACACATCTTGCATATCAGTACGAACTTGCTCTAATGAGCATGTAGCCTATCAAAATAAAAAGACGGATTCACAATTTGATCATCGTACGTCAATCCGCTTGAAGGTTATTAGGAGGGAACTGGTTGCCAAGCACCATCTTTAAGAAGCTGTAACTCGGTTAGGAGGCGCGGTAGGGAAACATTTTATTAGGAAAATCTTCATCTCTGAGGCACCCCAATCTACAGTTGAAATTAATATACTTTCTTTTGAATCACCCTGTATATATTGTTACGTGTTTACTACCCTTAGTAAACATCCTGTAGGTTCGAAAATTATAACACCAGATTAACACTAAACACTAATTTATTAATTTACGTACTAATTACAACAAATAACACACAACCTACAAATTTTAACTTTTATTTTGTATCGTTAACCAAAACCACTTATTTGCATGGTTTTGGTCCCAGCCACGTCTAACATAGTCATAAAAAAAATTCGTTGGCTCTAAAAATTGTAATAACTAACCTAACTCACATATGGTATAATTTTAATAAAAAAAGCAATTAATTACATCATGCGAAAAAATTTGCCATTTTGATATATATTTCAAATACATGTTATATACTATATATTTAATTAGCATATAAGCCCTTTACCTTTAATCAGAAAATTAATTATTCTTCTTGAGCTTCTTAGCCCGTCTCTAAGTTACTTCTGGAGCATCTCTTATACATGTCCAACAGTAGTCTGCCAACATCGCAGAAGTCCATTTGCCTCTTTTTTCCATATTTTGAATATCCTGGTGGAATCTCAAATTCAGCATCTTTGAAAAGGTTCTTGACCCACAAAAATTCCCGTCTTTAATTTTGGCATTACTAAGTCTGGGACATTTTTGTTTTAAATAACTGAAAGCACGTTCTTCTTTGTCCATAGCTTTTACCAAGTTTTTCATAAGCCCCAGTTTTATGTGGAGTGGTGGTAGTATTACCTTTTGTGAATCAACCAATGGAATGTTAGCAACATTTTTTTCTCCTGGTTCAAAACCCAGTCTTGGCGACCAAATTTTTCTTTTGTAATGTTCTAATCGCGCTCGCATGTCCCACTCACAAAGAAAACAGCAATAATTGGTATACCCTTGTTGCATACCAAGTAAGATAGCTATCACTTTTAAGTCTGCACAAATCTGCCACTTATACTTGTTACATTCTATAGTTTGTATTCATGTTACTGTATAATTTTCCTTCATGTGGACAGCATGGGCGATTGGAATTGATGGCAATTTATTTCCATTGTGGAGTAACACAGCTTTTTGACTAACTTTCGAGGCGTCAATAAAAAGTCTCCAGTCACTAGGATCATGGGGAATGTGTAAAGCACTCATTAAACCGTCAATGTCCTTGCAGGCAACCAAGTCATTTTCCATTTTGAAAAAGGTATAAGATCTTTTTGACGACTTCGATACATGGAAACTTTAACATTTTCTTGTAGTAAATTCCATTGTTGTAATCGAGATGCCAAAAGCTCCGCTTTTGCCTTGGACAGATCAAGGTCTCTTATAAGATCACTTAATTCGCGTTGTGGTTCACCACCGGACACTTCGGCAGAGAAATCGGGATCTTGTGATGTTGATGGCTGGACTAAGTTGTCATCTACATTATCATCCGATTCTTCGTCAGAATCAAGGCTGTATTCTTGAGGTGGATTAGGACTAGGTAGTTCATCACTATGGAGAACCGGACGAATGGCAGATGGTAAATTATTACCATCCTTTTTTTTCTTGTTAATACCCTGTCTAATATGAGGTATCACGCAAAAATAACAATCGGTAACATGATCTGTAGGTTCTCGCCAGATCATGGGCACAGCAAAAGCCATTGAACGTCCTCTTCCACTTAGCCAACTGCAAAGATTGTTCGCACAATTGCCGCAACATATATGAGGTGCCCATTTTTTGTCTTCATCTCCAACTGTACAACCAAGATACAACTGGTACGCCTTCTTAATTTTGGGAGTAAAATTGCGTTTTTGATGCTCGAAGTCACTTCACCACAAATATAACAAAAGTTATTAGGTGTATTTACACAATCTCCTGGCATATTTTCAAAATAGCACTATTTACTTTCGAAAATGAACGCTTATCATGCACAAGGTACAAATACGACTACCTAAGAATGAATATTAGTTTTAGTAACAAATAAAGAGGTAGGTAGTTAGTATGTGTATTTTTCGTAGAATTCTAATTCTACCTGTTATTTGTGATAGGACCGCTCATAAACTAGGGATTATAAGGGGTCTACACATGATCCAGCGGCAGGGAGCCAGCCTTGTCGGCATGCTTTGAACTCATTCGTAAAAGTGAACTGGTCCGCTAGAATTCCAATTATCTTCAAAGCGTACCGACAATGTCGGGTCCGAGAAGCTGGATCGTCTGTAGACCCCTATACCTGCGTTACACTTTACTACCTGTATTGGGAAAACCAGAGCCAACTTGAACTTTTGCTTTTATATTGTTATTTAGCATGACGAAGTTACTAAGAATTTGCTATTTTTATTTCCAATACATGTAGGCTGTAGAATAGTGTAATTGCTTCACTAATACTGAGTATTATAATTCAATATTGCAGTCACTTTATCACTTTGTTTATTTCTTCTTTATTTGATCTGACTCGCTAACTGAATTGAACTGTCCGACGACTCGCTCTCTTTTATATTCCTAGGTAAATGGTTCTGGAATATTCTACATCATTTTACAATGTTTCAGTAGATGTCGGTACTTTTCTCGACGTTTCTAAATTCTGACACCGCGCGCGCCATCTCTGGGACGATTGCCGAACTAACTAACTATGCATAGTTCTCTGTTATTCGCACATGGACTTTAGAGGAAATTCATACAGATGTGTCTGGGTAGAAATATGTAATAATATATTCACAAAAATCTAGTATAGCGTACTTGGTTTATAGCTCTGCCAGCTATTTATATTAAGTGATTTTATCATATACATCAAGTCTAGGAAAAAATATAATAGAAACAGTTGAGGAGCTCCTTTTTTGTATCTCAGGGGAAATTACTGGTAGTTACATTGTGTCGAAGAAACAAAGAAAATAGAAAAATTAAATAGATTTATTTTAGCTTCTCAGTCTACATATAACACGGACAACAGTTATAACGCACTGGTGCCAAAAATCAACGAAAACAATGTTCAAATACATACAGTTCAACCGTGCTTCTTGCTTCCTAGGTACCTGCACAACATCGACTCCTGATCCGCACTCACGCCACCAATTCTCCATCTTTCGAATTTCCGGTCCTTCAACTTGTAGCAATACTATTTACCACTTGTCTCGCCTCTCCAATAATAACACAGGATCACAAAATATTTTTGCGAGGTTCGCCGGACCAGACCCAGTGTGGCATATGTTTTTGGGGTCGCTGAGACCGAATCTGAAACTCATTTTGCTCCATCACAACAGAATTTTTTAAATTATTTGTTTAACCTTCATATTAGGAGAATATTCGAGGATTTGGTGGAATCGTCGGTAATAACAATTATTCACACAACAGGGTATTATTTTTGTAAACATTCAGATGGTGCCCAACATAAAGAGAATTTCAGAATAGTTTCTTTGACTATCAGGCCAGTAGTGTAAAACCAAAAAATTAGACGAATCGGAAATAATTGCTACAAACGGTTTTATTGTTTTAATGGCTTTATTTGTTGCCTAATATGACTATCCTAGGTTTTACCCCGGCGGAGTGTGTTTAAGTGGTGGGGGGTAAAGATGTACCCCCAAAAGGGGTATTTTTGTGGTTTTACGGATATATCTCGTAAAGGACTCACAATATCGAAAACATAGTCATATTAAAAGTTGTAGGGCATTACATTCTGCATTGAATGACGCATATTTTTTGGACCACCCGTTCCCATACTAGTGCTCATCATTTATGAAAAATGTTCGTTTTAATTTTCGTTTTAATTTTCGTTTTAACTTCTGCTTGTTGGTGATATCATCAAATCTAAGGTGACGATTAATGGGGAGGATGTACCAGTGAACCTTGAAACCATATTCCACCGGATAGCACTCCTCAACAAATCCGATGAACAGTTTAAAGAATTCTTCCATTATGAGCTGGCACCCTATCCCCTCTCTCTGTTCGATGCAGTTGGAATAAGGAAGACTCCCAAGTCAGTGGCCCAACGAGAATCAAACGTCGACTCTGTGAAATTTGTGTACCTACCTATTTTTTCCCCATTTTTATCTTCATACCTTTAACTACAATTTTTGTTATTATGAAATATAATCATCACTAATTGATTTCAAGAATTGTGTTTCTTATTCTGCCTCCATCTTTATATCAGTTGAATGAATCTCATCATATTCTATATGAAACATGTTTTAATATTTTGTTTTTATATATTCTACAATTTTAATATTTTATATATTTACTAAGTACAAGACTAGTACAATGGAGTGCTATAGTACTATGTTTAATATAGTGTAAATAATACAAAAACTGCTCCCACGGCTGCATTGGAAATCCTTTTAGACCTGAAACCACTACACATATTTATCCAATAGTACAGTAACTAGAGGTTTTAGCTTCGGAATAATGTCATAAGGAACGGATTTCGTTCATTTTTGGCAGTATAATAGTAAATGCTGCCACCCCCTGAGAGGGGGTGGCATCCACCCCCTATAAATTAGCAAGCCCCCGCACAATATAGAAACTTTTATGTGAAGCGTTTACTATTATATTGCCAAAAATGAACGAAATCCGTTCAATATGACATTATTCCGAAGTTTTGCATATTTTTTACCTCTAGGTACTGTACTACAAGGAGAAGCTCATAAGTAGTACATAGGCTAATGCAAGGCAACAACACGGAACAGAGCACCAAAAGTATACTCAGAGCTGAAGGCAGATCCCATGCCCAAGGACACTATGGTCCCAAAGTATAACTTCTACAAAAATTTTCAAATCAAAACACCAGACAGAGAGGACTGGAAAAACGGTCCTCCAATATCGGCGCAAACGATCTGGTATACGGACGGCTCCAAGACAGAACAAAGAGTTGGAGCTTGGATATACGGGATAAGGTCGAAAACGAAAATCCCGATAAGCCTAGGAATATACGCCACTATATTTCAGGCTGAAATGGCCGCTATACAGTGGTGTGCAAAGGAAATAATGAGGCAAGGAACTGTAAACCAGTCAATTGCCATTTTTTCCGATAGCCAAGCAGCGCTAAAGGCACTCGATTCCATCGGCCAAATTCACGGAAGACCTACTACGCCAAAATAAAAAGGCCTTTAGGATAATAGTAGGTTTTCTAACTGGAAATTGTAGGTTTAATAGACATATGAGTCTAATGGGCCTGGCAGAGGATGCAACATGCAGATTCTGTCAAGAGGAAGAGGAAACCTCAGTACATGTGCTGTGCCATTGCGAAGGCCTAGCCAAACTGAGGTTCCAACCACTTGGCGAAGAGAAACCAAGGGCAGATAGCTATACCAAGAAGCCCTTATCAAGGCTGTGGAGTCTGATACAAAAGACAGAGCTGGATAAGGAGCTCTGAGTAAAATTAGACAAGGAGAGCCACAATAGATCCATGGGGGTCGCGGTGGTCAATCAGCCAGCTCCTTTTTCAATATAATCTAATCTAATCTAAATAACACATTTTTCATAAATATGCAAAATTTGTCCAACTTTGATGGGCACGGAAAATGGTGGTCCGAAAAATATGCGTCTGGTCTCATTCAATGCAGAATTGAATGCCCTACAACTTTTAAAGGGGGGGACCTTTTGTAGCAATTATTGGATTTGGATTTTAAGCCTACTGGCCTATATGTAGAAGTTAAATAAATAAAAAATGACTCTCAAAAGTAAGAAATAAAATTCCACTCATTTTTACAAATACCTTCCTACATATTAGTGAAAAGTAGCAAGGAACTGTACCTTATTACCTAATATCAATTTGAAATTGGTGCAGTTTCCGCAGAGTTGCAGCAAAAGCTGCTGCGTCTGTTGACCAACTCACCCCGATATATCACCATCCAATATTTGCATAGGCTTACGGAGGTACAAATGATGCACGAGTACATAGACGAGACGGCGCAACGATTCTTGATACAAGAAACTGACAACTAGAACTCACCTGAAACATAACAAACATCAGAAGACACGGCAATTATATACATACACATAAATTATTCCACGAACGATTACCACTATTCGACTTATAAAGACAAGACTGACAATACCTAATGCCCTAAAACCCACCTTCCCACAAAAACACCGTCCTTTATAAACCACACCATCACACCCATGTCCATTCAACCCCCCTTGATCCCTCGCTGAAAGTATCTTCCTGATAAATTATGGACTTTTGTGAAACAACATTATTTTACACCTTGACAGCTGGCAGCATCTTTTTTTTCCTGTATACCGTCTTATATGACAATAAACTCTTATAAAGCCGGCAGCGAGCTTATTAAAATGTTCTTTATACAAAAAGCAAATGCAAATGAGCTTCTAGAAATTTGCCTAATATTTTCATTTATTTGTGGCTTGAGGATACTTTGCCGTAGCATCTGGCTGCTGCGGGACTTGGCGCTGTTTCCGCGTTATAATGTCGTAGTTTCTTTTAAATTGTATACTGAGAAATACCTTCTGAAATGCCATGTATGTAATTAAATATAATATAAATAAAAGATGATTTAATTGGTAATTGGTAGGCTCTCACAATGGCATAGCACATGTACTGAGATATCCCATTCCTCTTGACGCAATCTGCATATTGTATTATCTGTCAGGCCAGTTAGTCTATTAAGCCTATAGTGGTCAGTTAGAAGACCCCACCATTATCCGAATGGCCTTTTTATTTTGGCGTAGTAGATCCTCCGTAAAGGCCCATCGTTGTTTAATGAACTCCTTGGCCTATCTCTGCCACGAGAAACTCTCCCACCATTCCCAGGCCAGTTTATCAGCCTTTTCATTTCCCCTGTGTCCCAGGGTGTCCTATTACCGATACCACGGTCACTTTCTTCTGACATCCAAGGTCCATAATGGCATTTTTGCAATCGTATACTACTTGAATCGACCTGCATGGAATCGATTGCCTTGGATATAAGAAGGAATGGTAATCATCTGGTGAATAGTTCCTTGCCTCATCATTTCCTTTGCATAGCACTGTAAAGCGGCCACCTGAAATACTGTAGCATGTATTCATAGACTTATCAGGATTTTTGTTTTCGATCTTATCTCTGTTGGAACCGTCCGTATACCAGACTGTTTGTGCCGATATCGGAGAACCGTTTCTCTAGTCCTCTCTGCCGTTTATTCGAATATTTTTGTTGTATTTATACTTTGAGACTAGAGTATCCGTGGGCATTCCTAAAATGGAATCTACCTTCAACTTTGAGTATAGCTTTTGGTGCTCTGTTCCGTATTATTGCCTTATGGGCGTGCACCACTAAACGAGCTTTCCTTTGGATGAATATTTGTAGTGCTGACAAGTCTAAAGAGTCTGCAATACAGTTATGAGGGCAGTTTTTATGGCCCCCATGGCGCACAGTCAAGCAAGCCTTCGCCGTATTTATTCAAATTTTCACTCAGTATTATGTGATTTACTAGATCAAAGGCTTTGCTTAAATGCAGGGATAGACCTGTACATTTTTTATTTTCATCTAAATTTTCATATAAATTATTTAAAAATGAATGACATAATTGAGGTTTCAGTGGAACGGTTCTTTGTGAAACCATACTGCTAATCTGCAATATTATGTTTTGTTAATAATAACGACTTACCCCTCCCCGACTGCCATACTTTTCGTTTAAAGCAGTAAAATCTGCAACAATAAATAAAACCCAGCGTTACATAATTTAGTTGTCATATTGTATATCCATAAATCGGATCAGACTAACACTGCAAGATATTATTCCATCACCGGCACTTAAAATTGTGGGTGTTAGTTACAAGCATAATGCTTAGAGCGGCTCACGGTTACAGCAAAAGTCCAAGTCCGTTGGCACAGCGCGCACATATGGCCGATATATAGTATATATAATTTTGATATATAGCAATAGGGCCGTAATGCGCCACTTTTCAAAGCGAATCCAATCGTATATAAATCACTTATTAAGCGCGGTTCGGCGGCGTTTACATATAATTTTCTATCCTCATCCATTTCAGCTGTGATTAAAAACCAGCGGCGAATTTCCGACTGATCAGACGTTGTTAGTTGTTACACGCCCGCAGGAACACCCTGGGATGAATGTTATTTGCACTTTGCAGAGATCGGAAAATATGCAATATGCACTGCACCAGTAATTATGTTACACGCCTCGTTTCCAATGATCGTGATATGTAGTACTCCCCTCGAAGTAAATTCAATGTAGAAGAGTCTCATGATAGTTCCTCAGAAGTGTCCAAGAAGATGAAATCTAAGTTAAAAATAACTAAGAAAAGATCATGTTAAGGATAATAGATCAGTCTTACAAAGACGAAGTTATTCGAAGTCGAGATCAAGAAATTTGAGGAGAACTTACTATTCTCCGGGGACCGAATGTTACAGTAAGTAAATTAATATTTTTCGTGGCAGCATAGCCTCCAATCTCAGGAGTTTTTTCACAAGATGGGTCTTTCCACGAGATAAATGACTGTTACTGTGAAATGAGTTTTGAAACGTAGCTTGTTGGACGATATTTTCCAAGGAGATTTGACGTTAAGGTCATTAACTGACCAGCAGTTTTTCACGTGTTGAATAACCTTTTTTGGATTGCAAACCAATCCTCTGAAAGGGAGGATAATGCAGTCGGAGAGAGGATCCTAATAACGAAAATATGCCGTCCGTACCAAGATCCGTATGGTTCAAGATCCTGTTGAAGACCATAATTTTCCAAAGGTAAACAGAGAATTAATTTTGTTAGGAGAGGAGATTGTGACTGACAAGATTTGTGGGGAAGATCTGAACACCGGTCTTGTGACAAGGTGGAAAAATATTTTTATGAAATGTTTACCTGAGGAACTTCGCTCCAATTTTTTTTAAAAGGTATCCTTCTCCTGGAAACTACCTTTTGTTAGAAGCTTCAAGGCTAAATGCTGGAATAGTGGCATCTTCGAATGAGACAATATTAAAAAGGAATTCAAGATTCAGATTCAAAATTAAATCCTACGAAGTTATTGCCCGAGAAAAGAGAGAGGAAGCCAGACCCAGAGAAACTGATCAGCGATGCAGCTAGGATGTGCCTCATGCGTAGTCGGAGTCCAGACACATTCTAGCTTCGTCAGGCTCAAACAAGGAATACAAGGAAACGCTTAATAGTGAGAATGTAGACTGGGGGGAAATGCAGGAGATAAAGTGAGAGCAGCTAGAGCGTTAGGAAAATAATTCATCGATCTCAAACTTACACAATAATGGATTGTTTGCTAAAGCTATATTGATGAAATAACTCACTATAGGTAAACTTTTCTTCTTTTCTTGGGTTATGGTATCCCATACATAAATCTTTTCTTTTTCTTTTATAGGTCCGAGAGTGTACAGTTTAAGGTCATCCATATGAAACAGATGAACAACTTGATGGTGCTGGCTGTTATTGGGTTTTAGCAAATACTTGAAACAGTGAAACGTTTTCAATTATTAATGTCAATTTTCATAAAATGTTGTCTTCAAATCTGGTGTTCAAACTCAATTAACAAAGAAGTAAATAACCAAATACTATCACATTTAGTCCATGAAAAAAATGTGGGTTTAGCCCTAGACAATCATCTCAGGTTTTCACAGCATATCACAATGATCATAAAAAGAGTATTTTATAACCTAAAATTAGTTTACAATAATAGGAATATAATCAATAAACAATTTTTGAAAAAACAAATTTAACCGCCTTTAAAAAAAATCGCTAAAAATTATGAAATAAAATAAAAAACTACCAATTTTAATGCAATTCAGATGGAATTTAAATTTTTATCACATAATTAAATTATGGCTAACGTCTTCGCCATATTTTCGAATATTCTGTACTAAAAACATTTTGTTTTCAATTTTTGCTCACTTTATACTAGACGTAGCTTGATGAAATTGATAGGGGACCACCGCCGAGCCTAACTTCACAATTTGAGATTTCATAGAAATCGCTAAGCGAATTTATAAGTAATGATTGAACAAATACAAAAAGAAATAACAAGTCAGTTAAAAAATGCAAAATTCTCTTTATGTGCCTCATTACATCTATGACTGTATATCTGTACTATCACATCTCAGTTTTGCTAATGGAGTGAATGGTCTCCTTCAACTCTGCTAAAATCCGATTAATCTGTGGCTTATTGAGACGGGACCATGTTACTAAACATTTAAAAGATATAGGATGACTAAATATAGAACAGAAAAGAATATTGCACAGTTATGTTCTCTTTCATAAAATTGTAACCCGTTGTCACCCAACAGAAATCTATACATCCCTACAACAAAATTAAGTTTAAAGCTGATATAATTTTCATCCCATTAATTTCATGGTATCTGACGATAACTGATTAATATATCATTTGTCATACTGTTTAATAAATTTGTGGAGTGATTCAATTTACCTGGACAACCTATAAGTACGAAACTTTTAATAAAATTCGTTACTGGCCAAACAACTGCCGGTTATGGAAACTAATCTTCGAATCCTTTACTAGTAATATAGTAGTTATTCTCCAAATGTATCCGGCCGAAATATTCGAAAATAAGTAGTGACTTTCTCGACCCGAGGAGTTGAAATCAACTAGTGTCCGTTTTATGCATTTTGAATCGCTAGGATATGCAAATTAGCATGTTCTCTTTTAAATTTTATTTATGTGTCTTCTTTGTTTCCTTTACATAATGTTGAACGTAAAACAGTTTAATTAATCATTTCGTTTATATGATAAATTAACATTTTTATTTATGAATTATATTTCATTGTGAATCTAAGATTATTTTGTTCTTGTTTATATGACGAAATTGTTAAATGCTTGCCCACCCTGATGCCCTAATGCTCTTGTTCGAATATTGAGGTTAATTCATTCATTATAGTGAATTAAATTACATTTTTTGTTTTATTTATCTAGCTTTGAAAAAAATAATTAATAAACTACTAAAATTAAATGTAATAAGCTGATATCAAAATGAAAAGCTATATAGCTTATTCTTCTACTGCAAGCTGCCGCTGCCACTGGTCTCGATATTGAATATTTTGTAATTCGTTCTTATTGGCTTAAAATGATACAAACTCGTTTCTGCGCATTTTTTGCAAGTATCTTCTCATAATAATACTACTCTACGATACAGTCATTTACTTGTATGCATATAACCCGCCTTCTACATACCGCTTAACCGTGTTCATCGCCTTCTTTCACTTCTTCACCTTTCTTTAATTCTCTTGCGCCATTTGTTGGTTGCCAGCGAGAAGGGCATCCAACAGGGAGATTATTGATAACCCGCAATTTCAAATTGAGCGCTTATCTGTTTTACATCTAATTGCATTATTATTTTACGTAAACTAAGGCTTCATAGAATGTGATCTAAATGTTAAAACTGTGTTGTTAATGTCAGTCTTATCTGTAAGCGTAGTGTAATATATTGCCTCTACAAATACACTGAAAACTCTCCAATTGATAGATATTTTCAGAGGTGCGATAATTCTCCAACTTATTGTGTTTATTTATTTTAAACATACCACTGCCAAAATAACTTAAGTATAGGATTTGATAAAACAGTTTTGAAACTTTATTGAACTATTTTAAAGTAAATTACTTTTTGTTGACTTATAGTTATAGTAAAAAAATATTTATATTTTTGTAAAGTTTCGCAACAGAACACTTTTTTTGTGTTATGAACTTCCGTTTTACAAGCAGTAGAAAAAAATAAACTATGGAAAATCAAATGAGAAAATATACCTATGAAAGTACGAATTCTTGTGATAACCTAAATTCTAGTTAATTTTTAGTGAAACCGTTACATTTTGCCCTTACATATAAAATAAATTTTACAATTGAATATTATAATTTTCCGTGTGAAATAATGCATCAAGAACCACGTTTCTATCCCCCTAGTATAATCTCGCTCTATCTATAAAATTAAAAATTCTTTTACAAGAAATCTAAGGGTACCTCCACGTATCCCAGTCAAATAAACGAGATAGTCTCCCGGGATGAATTAACTGGGAACTCAGTCCGCGTGAGAATGTGTGTAGTTAGCAAGTATAAAATGTGGCCAAGGGCTGCCATGATTCACACATTAAAATATATATGTGAAGCAAATGTTTTAAATAATTCAATGTTAAACTGCTATTGCTAACTGCTATTTTCATAATTGAAGTACATATACAGTGCGATTCGGGTTGTTGATTGATAACTTCAGCTACAGATAGGATTGGTCAAGATAATGGGGATTTGCCATTTAAACTTTTTTCCTATGAAGCACCGTTTCTGTAATAGGAATAGGGTGCTGACCATACTTTTTAAATATTTTTCCTTGTAACTTCCTAATTTGACACACGTATTAGCACATAAAGGTCAATTAAGACAATCTTTCTTTCAATGATCCTCAGCGTATCGTCAATGCATTTGTCCAATGCTTTCATTTGCCTTTTTAATCGACTTCAAAAAATTTAAAAAAGGGGGGGGGTTCAATTCGACTCATCCGCTGTAGCATAAATTGATTGGGCCACTCAACAAGCAAAATTTACTGATAAGTATACTGATATTGCTTGTTTTATTTGCACAGCTCTGAATTCTTTGAATCGGCTATGAACTACCTCTATAACAATGAAAATCAGTTGACAACAGCAAACCCACTAGTTTAGTTTTTCACTTACTAAACACTACGTCAGAAAATTTGAGCTTTCACACTGATTTCTTCTTTTGTTTACTTCTCCTAGTAGAACATAGCTAGGTACTTCCTTTTCCCTTGTTGGGCATTCATAGCTCTCCCCACAAATACAGAATTTAAATCTAGAATGTTCCCTGTATTTTAATAATATTTATATAACAATAAATATCCTTACCACTTTCCTCGCATTTTCCTACTTTTCTACTAATTGCTAATTTACACTAATTAGTTCTTCCCTGTGGTGAAAGTCATGTTTTTAAATATGTTGTTTTCCTCTTAAAAACTAAAAGAGACTCACGATTGCTAGTCATACAAAAGTGATATTGGCCATCAGCTTTTGCCCGATTTTTTTCAGGTGCGAGCTGATGTTTTGATTCTCACGTTTGGTGCTGTTTACATCGCACCGAGAACCGTTGATCTTTTTGAGAAAAAACCTTTGTAGGAATATGGATAACTACCAAAGACTAAACGATATTCACTATTAATTGCCATTTGAATGGGAACATGCACACTTACCTATTGAGTTATTGCAGTTGTCACAATCTGTACATTGTCTTTTATTGTGGAAATTGACGGATTTATGGAGCACCAACACTTTATTCTAACCGACATACATAGTGGGGCAGCTTAACATCGAATTTCGCGTTAATATGGACATACCGGACAAAACCACCAAATTTTTTCCAGATACTAGTTAGATACGTAGCTTTCAATTTTTGATAGGAACCAACTCCTCCGTCGGCCATTTTGGATTTTATAGCGGCCATTTTGAAATATAAGTATATTATCAATATCTCGGCTTTTAAATCACTTAGAACCACAAACTTGGTGTCTAAGTATACATATTTGAGGTCAGGGAATACAACTACACAATTTTTAAATGTATCACACTATATATTTATTCACTAATATATGTACCAATTACAAACTATTCACCGATTAACTGTTTTGTCCGGTGTGTCCACATTTTCTAATAGGTTTTTTTATTTTGTTTCAGATTGGATTGTAATATAATGTCATGATCTGTCAGAAAACAACTTCAGAAAATCTAAAATGTTAACTCAATGCACATGGAATAAAAGACAAGACAACACCATACCTGTCTTTCTTGAACAATATCAATGAGTTTAGAAGCCTGGAGTCATTGCCAGTGAAACTAAATTTTGGAAGCGACATGAGTGCGGATGAACTGGTCCAAAACCATGGTGTGTGGCACAATTCTTCTTACGTCAAGTTCAGCAATTTGAAGTTGGATAGAGCTAAAAAGCGGGGAAATACTTTAGGAGGCAGCACAACTGTGGAGAAACGATTCCGGCGTGAAGCGAATGACAAAATGGCGTGTTTGTTATGTCGTGAAAGCGATGAACTCCATCATGAATTTCGAACATTAACAGCTGATAGCAGCATACGAAAAATGGCAACACAACTGCAAGAAACCCAGTTGTTGGCAGCATTACAAGGTGGTTATCTTATTGCCCTTGTCGCCACATAGCATCTGCAATGTTATACAGCACTGAGAAATCGCTACCGATCTCACCTAAGGAAACTAGAGCTGGATTTGGTGGGAGTATCTGCAGAGGAAAGTCAGATAAAAGCTACAGTGCTTGTGGAGCTCATATAGAGAACTGTGTAGAAGATGGGACCTTCTACTTTAAATTTTCAAAGTTGCATGAACTGTATGAGAACCGATGAAAAATCCTTGGCATTGTGAAGGACATTAACAGAACCAGATTGAAGGATAAAGTGGTAGCTTACTTCCTACAACCGCAAGAACAAAATAATGGAAAGTTCTCTATATAAGTATAAAGCTCTACAAGTGCTGTAGCCTTTATCTGACTTTCCCCAGCAGATAATCCCACCAAATCCTGCTCTAGTTTCCTTAAGTGAAACTGGTAGCGATTTCTCAGTGCTGTATAACATTGCAGATGATATTTGACGTCAAGGGCAACGAGATCATCACCTTCTAATGCTGCCAACAACTGGGTTTCTTGCAGTTCTGTTGCCATTTTTCATATGCTCGTATCAGCTGTTCATGTTCGAAATTTATGAAGGAGTTTGTCGCTTTCACGACATAATGAAAACGCCATTTTGTCACTCGCTTCACGCCGGTCCAACACTCCACGCCGGGATCATTTCTCCACAGTTGTGTTGCCTCCTGAAGTATTTCCCTGCTTTTTAGCTCTTCTTCCAACTTCAAATTGCTGAACTTGACGTAACAAGATTTGTGCCATGCACCATGGTTTTGGACCAGTTCATCCGCACTCATATCGCTTCTAAAATTTAGTTTCACTGGCAGTGACTTCAAGCTTTTAAACTCATTGATATTGTTCAAGAAAGACCGGTATGGTGTTATCTTGTCTTCGATTCCATGTGCATTGAGTGGACATTTTAGATTTTCTGAAGTTGTTTTCTGACAGATCATGCACTTGTTCCAATCTATCTTGTATTACAATTCAATCTAAAACGAAATAGAAAACATATTAGAAAATATGGACACACCGGATAACAGTTAATCGGTGAATAGTTTGTAATTGGTACATATAATGTATATGTATATGTAATTGGTACATATATAATGAATAATTAAATAATGTGATACATTTAGAAATTGTGTAATTGTATGCTCTGACCCCAAATATGTATACTTAGACACCAAGTTTGTGGTCCTAAGTGATTTAGAAGCCGAGACATTGATAATATACCATTTCAAAATGGCCGCTATAAAATCCAAGATGGCCGACGGAGGAGTTGGTTCCTATCAAAAATTGAAAGCTACGTATCTAACTAGTAACTGGAAAAAGTTTGGTGATTTTGTCCGGTGTGTTTACATTTTCATGATAAAGCTGCCTTACTAACAGCAACACGGCCGAAACCCGAAACTCGAATGTGTCATTGTTTCTGAATTTGCTATAGGTGGTATATTTAAGATTAGAAATATGTATTATATACTATACAGTGTGTGCTATTTAATACCGCAACACCCCGTTACCCACTAAATAAGGAAGAAAAAAGAAAAGCTATTCCGTCCAATCCATTTGTTTGACAAATTTTCATTAAGACACCTACGTACATACAGCAACGGAATAATGTATAGATAGAAGCACTATTTATTTAAATAATAACTTTTCTTTTTTCTTCCTCATTATTTAGTCTCTGATGTTCCTTAAGTCGAATGACTACTTGTTTGGTAAATCTGACAGTCTTTTATACAGGGCCTGTCGAAAAGTGAGAAATTTTAAATTTGGCTATTGAATAACAAACACCCTACTTGACAATCGAGCTAAAATTTTGTATACAGGTATTTGAGAGAACTGCGAATCGTATACGCTATCCATTCGATAAAAAATTGCCTAATAGTCGATCTCGAAATTTCGACCCATTTAGAGGAGATTAGTAGGCCTTGAAAATAGGAAAATTATAAATTTTTCAAAACAGTCAAATAAAGCTTATCGAGCACTATATCTAAAAAAAAAAAAAATTAAATCGACCAACACGTTCCAAAATAATTATAAATTATGTATTAAAATATATAACTGTTTTTATAGCAACTAACCAGAATAATGGCAAGTCCGACTTACAACTCGGATTTTCAAAATTTTAAAACAAGAAATTATTTTATTTTAGGTGTCTCTTCTAGAGCTTCGTAAAATAGTGATGATCAAGGCTCGGGAGATTTATCTCTGTGACGTCAAAAACCAGGGTCAGCGCGGAGATTTATCTGCAAATATGACACAACATATCTTACCTTGTACTTTTTTTTTAAGCGAATTTCATAATATCGTAAAGTTTATGACCATATTAACTTTGGATATACTAGGGGCGAGCGTAGAGGCGACTTCAATGTGAATGTCAGTCGATATTCCGTTGAAGCAACGTCGAGCGCGGTTAGTACTTGGATGGGTGACCCATCTTGGGAAATACGGCGTTCTCGTCCCACGTTCTAGCGGCTTGTATATCAGTGTATACGCGGAAGTTACGTAATTTCAGACGAAGATTACGTAGTGGATATACCACCCTTCGGAGAGATGTAAAGCAGGCGGTCCCTTGTCTATTAAATGTTAGGCAAGTAACTCTTCTTAAGGGAAGAGGTTCGGCAAAATTTCCAGGTTGGGGGTAGCTCGTCTCCTGGCATCGGTGGTAGACCCTGGTAGCGGAAATAGGCCGACGTTAAATAAATATATAAAAATAAGAAACTTTGGATATTACAGAATGCTCTAAAAAAAGTACAAGGTAAGATATATTGTGTCATACTTGCATAAAAATCGTTCCGTGCTGACCTAGTAAAGCCAACCCTGATTTAACCGTCACAGAGATAAATTTCCCGAATCTTGGTGATGATAGAAAACAAAACAAAAGATATAAAAACATAAATATTTTATTCTTAAACGAACATAAATAAACATTGATTCACTTCGACCGTGTCCCGCGATGCACTCGAGAAGCTCGCGTTCACTTGGGGAAGACGAGAAATTCCGAATTGGAATATACAGTAGAAACCACACCGCTGCGAATGCGAACACAACGCGATATTAATATTTCGTAAGACCGGGGGGAGGGGGGGGGGACTCCTAAAAGCATGATGCCTCGGGCAACTGCCCTAATTGCCACTGATAACTTGGTGATAGGAAGTTTGAATTCAGGTAGAATAATAGATACAAATATACTGAAAAATAGGCTTGTAAATTCAATTCAGATTTTTTTTAATGGGCCAGAAGTTTCATACAAGTCTGTACATTGTGATTACATATTGATTGAATTATTTAGTTATTATAGACTTTATATAATTAAGTATTTATAGAATTAAGCATTAACAGAATAGTCAAGTGACTCCGCCGGAATAAAAACGAATATAGACGTATTGCATAATCTTTTGATATCGTCAGATCCTGTTATAACATCATTTAAGCCAACAAACAGAGGAAAATGTCATCAATGAACCCTGATGTTCTAGCACTAATATTATCGTTCAGCATCCAAACATTAAGTTGTCCACAGACTCAAAGAAGCAACAGTGAAGAATCTAGTATAGAGCAGACTGCAATGATTCTGGCGGCAGCAGTGATGACCAGGCTTGTAGTAGCTAGAAAGAAATTGTAGGGGTGCTCATGGGATTTCAAAGGACGCCATTAACATTACTAGTTGACTTTTCGTCTCCGTTAACTTATTTCTAATCATTCTTTATCAATCCTAATAGTATACTCCTCACTAACTTATCAGTTTAGAAACATACATACAGGTGTTATCTTGGACCCTGCGGGACTCTTGCCGGAAGTCTCCGGTGCCCGGCGCAGTAGCGCCATTCTACTGCTGGCAATGGAGAATTTTATCTGGAAGATTTCATGATAGTTCTGGAACAGGTTTACTTCATGTTTTTTGGCTCGCTGAATCTAAATTTTTAACTTCCCACAAAAAATTCTCCCCGCAACTTCCTCAAATTTAGAGAGAGAAAAACAAAAATGTGTTTATGTTTTTTTTTTTCGTTTTAGAGAAATAATACCAAGACATTCAGAAAGTAAATAAAATTTACAACAAAAAAAGTCCTTTGACATTTACGACGAACGGGAGGGGAGTGAGTGGGTCCCGAAACATGCGCCTCTGCGCCGCGCGTGAATTTAGGTATTATACGGCAACTCCACAGTTGATCTCTCGTCTTTCGATCTTCTTGGGGCATCCCCCTCCCCTGCCAGGCCCCTCGAGCTAGCACGTTGTTGTCAAAAGAGGCCCTTCCCTTTCCCCCCCGAAAATAAATATAAAGAAATATTATATTATCATTTCAATGATCAAAAGAAAGTTTGAGATGGCAAATTTGTCAGTGCGACAAGCTGACGAAAACGCATCGTCAATACTGTCTGTCTCATCGTCAATATAGCAATTGAAATGGCACCAATCTATGAATCCGTGATTATTGTTGGCGAAGATATAGTTTTATTAGTCCTATTAACTTCCCTATCTCAATCCGCCTATGTTTACTTTATGAAGCCGGGCAAAGGCAAAGTTTCACAAAAAATCTACTAATTTTCTGGTCTTGAAGAAAAGGCAGCCGCTAAAAATATATTAGTATACTCTTCGCAAAAACGAAGAGTATATTGTATTTGATCGGCACATTTCTAAAATCGTAAATATCGCTCGTAGAGAAAAAATTTTCATGTCATTGTGTTAGTGAACGAATTCTGAACAACTTTCAAAATGTCCGTCTGTCCGTCTGTCCGTCTGTCCGTCCGTCTGTCCGTCTGTCCGTCTGTCCGTCTGTCCGTCTGTCCGTCCGTCCGTCCGTCCGTCTGTCCGTCACGTTTCTTGTAAGCACGATAACTTAAGAAAGAAAAATTCGATTGTATTGAAATTTAGAAAGTAAGTTAGTGTTAGCTAGAGGAAGAACTCTATTGTTTTTGAAGAAAATCGATCAGTAAATAAAAAAGTTATTAATTATTTAATTAAAAAAATATATTCTCTTAATTTTTGTCGCTTGTACTAAAATGGAAATCTTGCGAAATATTATTTCCATAATATATTTTTTTTTTGTTTATGAATTTTACTAATAGGTATATATTTCATAGAAGTGCGAGTTGAAATACCTATGTATGATTGTCGAAAGATATTATATCATAGACAATCAGTTTTTCTAGCAATAGCTGGTGGCGCAGCGGCTAAAGCTTTGCGTTACATTCACCATGATACTATGTGCCATGGTTGTTTGGTTGGCTCCGGGCCAGGATCCGGGAAGGCACATAGTTGTACTTAAATGAAGAATAATATATGTTTTTGCTTTTGCTTTTTTTGCGTTGCAATCCGAAGGTCCCGTGTTCGAATCCCACGGGTTGGGTTTTTTTTTTCATATAATTTTTTTCACAACAAAGATGGTATCACAAAATTTAGGATGTCCAAAAACTAACATTATTTACAAGAAAACTGCAAAGAGTATCCTATAGAATGTGTAACAATTATATATAAAAAGCTCAGTAAATTGGCGAAGAGTACGTTTTTAGCTTGTTTTTACATGCTTTCAGCGGCTGTGATACTACAACTGCGATTTTCGGTCACGGACAAACCAAATTGATCAAAGTCCTCGTCCAAAACTCAGATTTGCATCCCCTCGCTCAGCTGTTCCTGACTCCAGATACACAAGCTATCGCAAAAGCTGGCAATTAATTTTTTCTTCGTTTGTATGGTTGCAAAGATGAAAACATGACTTTGAGCGGTTCAGACATCAGTGTTTCATCAAGACCGCGTACAGCAGTAAACGCAACATTGCCTCTTTGCCCCCAACTGAAGCTGCTGCTGCTGCTGAGAATGTTCCACCAAGCCCAACTTTGATAAGGAAATGTTATCGAGCCAGAAAAATTGGGCTGGAAAAAAACCAGTTACGGACTTTTTGCTGTCACTACTTTGAAACCTCCTGCTCCACCAAAATTGCTAAAGATTATCTCCTGCAGGTGTAAAAAAGGCTGCCGCGGCACGTGTGGCTGCAAAAGAAGCGGGTTGAAATGTTCCATCATGTGCCTGGAGTGCAAAAATTTATGCGAGAATATTCCTGAAGATATCCTCGAGGATCTGGATGAAAATGATTCTCAAGAAGTGGAATTGGAACTGTTAATCGAAAAAAATTGTTTTTGCCTTTAACTTAATAATAAAAAAGGATTTTTTTTTCAAAATTCGTCCTCCGAGGATTTGTTGGAATTTCGGTAAGCTGTAATTTAAGAAAAAATTGTTCATTTCCGACAAGATTTGCACTCTCTAGCCGTTTTTGAACCAAAAAATTCAATTTGGGATCACTGTGCGGCGCCGAGGCTCATGTTTCGAGGCGTGCTAGCGCTTACCCGTTCGTTCAACGTTAAAATGTCAAAGGACCTTTTTTGTTGCAAAGGGGGAAGGTCAATAAGGCCCCCCTCAAATTTGGCAAAAAGAAAAAAGAAAATGTTTTTTAACAGTCTAAGGTCAATTTAGAGTCGATTCGACCACAAACGGAACCAACCCCACCCCCCTCTTGGGGTCATTTCAAGGTCAAATTATGAAAAAGCCGTGAAATAAACTCGCCTTTTCGGAATGAGTAGACTTACTCTGGGACTTCGATTTAATATATATATATATATATATATATATATATATATATATATATATATATATATATATATATATATATATATATATATATATATATATATATATATATATATATATATATATATATATATATATATATATATATATATATATATATATATATATATATATATATATATATATATATATATATATATATATATATATATATATATATATATATATATATATATATATATATATATATATATATATATATATATATATATATATATATATATATATATATATATATATATATATATATATATATATATATATATATATATATATATATATATATAGGTTTTTTGGGTCCGGATCCGAGGTCAGTTTATCTACAGTGTGTCCCAGGATAGATGTAACAAGAGGATGGACCAAAAATTTTGGAATTTTGGAATTTTGGAATGGTAGTTGGGGATTGAGTCCTGCTTGTTGTAAAACTAAAGTATACCAAAAATGACTTGATTTGGTGTTCTACAGGGTGTTTATAAGCAAAGTTGTAAAAATCACCACTAATAAAGTACCTTTATTTTTCAAAATATGAAAAAATTCCACTAAGAAAAGTTATTTAGAATGCAATTGTATACCTCTATACCTTTCAAGAATATGAAATTATTTTTTTGAAACTTCCCATTTTTTCAATAAATATTTTATTTTGAACCATTCAATTAAAACTGCATAGAAATTATTTTTTGCGAATTAATATTTAAAGTTATGTAGAAGCTAAAAGTAGGCTATGAGAAAAGCAGATGATTAACATTTGCTCCTACACAACTTTAAATATGAATTCAACTCTTAATTCGTAAAAAATGGGAAGTTTCAAAAAAATAATTTTATATTCCTGAAAGGTACAGAGGTATAAAATTGCATTCTGAATAACTTTTCTTAGTGGAATTTTTTCATATTTTGAAAAATAAAGGTAAGTACTATATTAGTGGTGATTTTTACAACTTTGCTTATAAACAACCTATAGAACACCAAATCAAGTCATTTTTGGTATACTTTAGTTTTACAACAAGCAGGAGGGTCATTCTACAAATAACGTACCATTCTGAAAATCCTAATTTGAAAAAATTAAATGATAATAATATAATAAATTTTGGTGAATTTATTTAGAACCATCATCTAGGAACAATATAAATGCATCAGCAGCGCAGTTTTTTAAGGAAATGCATTTTTTTGAAGTAATAAACGCAACTAACATCGTGAAATGTGTCCACTGTGTTACCAGTTATAAAACATATATATTTCAAAATATACTCAGTTGATTTTGTTTTTTATTAATAATATAATTAACCTTGAGTGAATAGAGAGAGACCATCAATGATTAGTTTTTATTAAAAAAATTTCTAACACTAAAAAATATTGGGTGGCAATGTCAGTCTCCTACTTTATCTAATTGCTAATAGTAAACTTATTCAAATTTTGCAAAATAAAAGGTTTCCTTTGATTCAAACTTTTTCAAATTCCGTAAATTGAATAGACGAATTATTTACACGATTAAAAAAAAAAGGAAAAGAAGAAATTGCTTGCTTGCTTGCTCTCATTTTCTCTATCAGCATCTTGTTTTCTTTTTTCGGCAGGAGTTAATGCCATAATCTGCCGAAAATAATGATTTATTGTTTACACTAATTTGATCTTTTAATAGCTACATATTTTCCCTTGTGTTACTAGCTGTCCACTGCGTTACCAATGCCTTGGTAACTTAGTGGACTAGTAACACAGTGGAAAACATAACCTAAATTTGCTCAAACACATGGTAAACATACAATACTTTAACTATTTATGGACTACTTCTTATTTACTCTTTGTTATTGCTGAATAAAAACATGCAAATATAAATATAATTAAATTTTACCTCATATAATACAGGTAACACAGTAGAACTGCAATAAACACACCCACCCACATGAATAGGCTTAACATTTAAAACGTGCAGTACTAACAACTAATTCAAACTTTTAACTGTTTATGGTAAACTAGACTGTTTTTTTAGCATATAATTCATCAGAACGCCATCTACATAAAAATATTTGTAATTTATTACGGTAACATAGTGGAAGTAACGCAGTGGACAACATTGTGGGACACAGTATAGCAACATTATAATACGGAAATATGAATTAAACTTTATAATCCAATATTGTAATGCTATTTACAAAAATAAAGGCATTTGAGAATATATTTAAATTAAGTGTTATTATGCTACTGTATATCATAAAACACAAAGAAATTGTTAGGGGTATCTACTTGGGACAATTATGTTTGAGGTACACCAACAGCTGAATTTAAAATTTTCTTGCCAATTACTACATATAATACCAAATAAAAAATGTCAATATACTTACAAAACAACGGGTGTTATTAATGCATTGTTATTCATTTTTTTATTTTTTAAGATATTGGTTTTAAAAAATGTAAAAGGTCTGGGACGGCAAAATGTATCCTGAGAATGACCCAGGACTTAATTCCCAAATACCATTCCAAAATTCCAGAATTTTTGGTCCATTACACCTCTTGTTACATCTATCCTGGGACACACTGTAGACAAACTGACCTCGGATCCCGAATCAGAGACCCAAAAAACCTATATATATATATTAAATCGAAGTCCCACAATAAGCCTACTCATTCCGAAAAGGCAAGTTTATTTCACGGCTTTTTCATAATTTGACCTTGAAATTACCCTAAGGTGGGGAATGGGGTTGGTTCCGTTTGTGGTCGAATCGACTCTAAATTGACCCTAGACTGTTAAAAAACACTTTCTTTTTTCTTTTTGCCAAATTTGAGGGGGGCCGAAAACTGGCCTTATCGACCCTCCCCCTTTTGTCTACTTTCCGAATTTCTAGGTTTCTTTTTCCTAAAACGAAAAAAAAAAGATAAAAAAACGATTTTTTTGTTTTATTTTCAAATTTTTGAGGAGGTTACGGGGGGGATTTTTTAGTGGGAAGTTAAAAATTCGGATTCAGCGCTCCAAAAATCGTAAAGTAAGCCTATTTCCAGAACTACCATGAATTTTTCCAGGCAAGGGCCGTATATGGTCTCTAATGCCTGGAGTATTCGGCATTGCTAATAAATACAAAAATAAATAAAAACAAAAAATTCTGAATTTGTGTAATTTATGTATTGTACCAAGTTAGATAACTCCCTAAATCTGAATATATTCCTATACCAATAAACAGGACGCACGCAATCGTAGTACTTTGTATTAATATAAACAGTTTTAAGTAGTCGTGTCCCGACGCAACCGTACTAAATTCGATGTAAATGAGCACCATTTAAATCAGCACTTACCCCGATAAGACGCGCTTTAAAGCTGTGAAACGACACTCTTATCGAATTATCGGGCCTCATCATAGTAAGTAAACATTTTAAAATTCTGGCCATAAAAATAATATCCAACGTTTTTAATTACGGTGAGTGGTAGAATCATTTTACTGCGGTACAACGGGCCCAAATTATTAAAAGGTACATTGTATTAAAATCTTATACTTTGAACTGGTACAGTCACATATAACATACCTATGGAACTATGGCATGGGTTGTGTTTATTCTGTTTTTTTTTCTGTAATTTTCTACCACATATTCCTTACTTCTGAAAGTATTGTCCGTGGAATCTATAAAATAATACAATTATTCAGTGTATTTCTGGAAAATAACCTCTTCCCGTGTGACTTTTACGTGAAAGGAACAGTTAGAGGGCATTTTGGACAAATTATAGAAGTTTGAGTTTTGTGATTAGAAATTCAAAAATTTTTAATGATGTTGCTTTATACTGCATTTTTAAATCCATTCTTGAATATGCTTCTCTTATTTGGAATCCTGGCTATAATAAATATTGTAATTGTATGGAGAATATACAATGTCTCTCTGTAAAATGTATTTCATATAAAATTGAACACGGAATGTTGCTAAAAGTTTTCTTAGCTTACATGGCCGTAAGAAACTTTGTTTTCTTTCATTTTTGCACAAATTAGTTAATAATGTGATTGGTTACTTGCCCAAATATCTTGAACATTTTAAATTTTCATGCCCCATCACGTAGTCATAAAACTTTCTATCTCCCCACGCCACGAACAAGTTCTCGCCCTTGTACTTTATGTGTAATACTTAGTTGAAGACCAGCTTGATATATTTCACTTAAGTATTGCAAATATTAAGTATATCTTTTCCTGATTTCCATTTAATTCTAATGTGCTTTTTAGTTGTTGGTTTATTATGTATTTTTTATTTTCGTTTTTAGTCGAGTAAAACTAAGCATTAAAAGTATGATTTCAACGATTGTTTGGGGGAGGGGGGGCATTTTTTTTTAATCCAATCTGTATGTTATCAGGAAGATACATTGAAGTTTTATCTAATTTTGGAGGTGAGCGTTTTTTGTAAATTGAGTTTTAATTTTGAAAAATGTGTTTCTGTCTCGTTCTTTTTAATATCTCTGGTTCTGTCGATCGGATCAGGCCATACCTGAAAATCAAAATGTCTGCATACAAATGATGAACAAGACTACATAGGTCTAAATCCTATCAGCCATTTTGTTTTTTTTTTTGCAAAAAAATAAAAACCATGAAAATTTCTAATTTTACATAAACCGAAATTACTAAAAAAATAATTAATCGTAATGAAACTTGGTGAAATTATAGATCTTATAGATGTAACTTGTTGGTTGGAAAATTACAAATAAAAATCTTCAGCTACTGGAAGCTGCTGGAACCTCCCTACCCGGTGGACCTTTAAAGCCGAAAAGAGCACTAAAAAATATGAACGATGAACGATGAACAATATTAAAACAGAAAATGTCTTCCGTTCGGTGGAATTTGAACCTAAATTTATAGTCTGCACAACATTAATATTTTATTCAATGTTTTAATATACAAATATATGCCTCATCGGATCCTAGCCCGGAGCCAGCCAGACAACCACGGCGAACACCGCCGAGGCAGACGCAGCATATCGGTGTTTATTTAAGTCTCGCTCATCTGCAGTCGCTTGGTAGATTTCTAAAAACATCTCATTCCATTTTACGCAGTGAAGCAGGAAAGAAAGAAAGACGTGAAAAGGGGGCCTTTAAACTACCCCCATCTAACCGCACCCCCCCACCGGTCAGGGCTTTTAGTATGTTGTTCAGGACACTCCCCCCGACAACTGTACAAAAATTTGCCACTACACGAATTATTTCCCCTATCGGCCTTCATTTAACATCAAACTTTCATTTTATATGTATAGCAGAAGTAGTGTTAGAGGTGGAACTAATTGCAACAAAAATGAATCTTGTTGTAAATGGTAGGTAACACGCTCCTAATCCACATAATAAAAATATACATCCATACTGTCGCGAAAAATGCGTTTATTTGCCCTCCATCTTGAAAAGACATAAAAAAATGTAAAAAAAATCATCAGTAATTAGGCAAACATGTCACTGTAGTAGCTGATGATACTGATATTTTAATCCTACTACTATATCATTCTTCTAACAACATTTTAATGCAGTCTGCCACACAATCTGATAAAGTTCGTGACATTAAAGCCATGCAAAGATCTATTGGCGAGGAGGGTTGCAAAACTTTACTTTTTGTTCACGCATTAACAGGGTGTGTGTGTTATTTGGCAAAAGTAAATCTACTTTCAAGAATATCATAAAGTCCAAAATCTTAAGCGAATGGGCTTCCCATTTTGGATCATCCGAAGATGTTACTAAGGAAGATTTGGTCGAAATTGACTGTAAAGTTATTATGTCACTATATGGAGGTAACATTGACAAAAGCAACCTAAATGTGCTTCGTTATGAACAATACATTAGGAAAATAGCTCCTGCTAAAAAAGAATTTGATATAGCTCGTTTGCCTCCAACACAAAATGCAGCGAAATACTATCTGCTTCGAGTGCATTTGCAGTGTTTATTTGGAAGAATCTTAATATGCCAACCTCCGATCCTACACTATGGGGTTGGCAGTTGGTTTATGGAGAATTTCAGTCGATATTAACTGACTTGAACCCAGCACCGGACAAACTCTTAAATATGATTAAATGTGCCTGCCAAACTACAGTTGAAGAACCATGTGACACCATAAAATGTACATGTCGCCGATATGGACTTCCATGTTCGGTAGTTTGTAAAATCTGTTGTGGAAAGGACTGTACAAACACAGGAGACAGTTTTGATTTAGATGAAGATGAATCATGATTTGATTTTAATGAAATAAATATGATTTTGTTATAAAAAAAATATTGTATAACTTTTTCAAATTTTAAATTTTGTTTAATGTGAAATTTTAACTTTAAATAATTAAAATTTTAATTATTTTTCTTAATTTAACATTTTTTTTAATTGTGAGCGAAATTAAAGCTACTTAGGATTTTTAAGCCTCTTAGATTTATTAAAAAGATGTTTTTCAACACTGCAAAAGCTTCCAGTTTTTCGGCCACCATTTTGTTATTTCTCTTTACTTTTAAAAACCAATATCATATTCTTTTCAGCATGAAATTTCCTGTAATTTGATACCACACATGATTTTTTTTGATTTTTTTTTTTAATTGTTTCGTGTTTTTTTTCAAGAAGGCGGCTAAAAAAACTCATTTTGCGCAACAGTACGGATATTTTTAGTAGGTTGATTGTTTACAACAAGAATCATCTTTGTTGCAATTAGTTCCACCTCAAGGTGTTTTTTCGCTTATTTCCATTATACTACATTAAAACATGGTTTTTAAAAATTCGCGATTTCTCCACCCTCTGTATCTCGTAAAGTATTGATCCTACATAAAAAACGAATAGGAACTTATTTGTGGAAATTTTATCTAGTTTAACTTTGTATAACGACACTTTTTCGCTAGAGGTCGTAGTTTTGGGATTATTGAGGAAAGACGTAAAATGGGGACCTTTAAACTACCCCTCACCCCCCTACACCCCCCCCACCGGTTAGGACTTTTAGTATGTTGTTCAGGACACCCCCCCCCCCGACAACTGTACAAAAATTGGCCACTACACGGATTATTTCCCCTAATCTGCGTTTTTTGAACTTCGTTAACTGGATTATGTTTCCTTTTTGAAAGCTTTATTATAAAATATTTTATGTGATGTCTATATTAAATGCTCGTTCGATATCGACGTCGTTCGGCCTCCTCCTCGCTCCTGTATTAACGAACGTCTGATTGTTTAAAATTTAAAATTTCGTGAGTTGTTTTCTCTGTCATAATTAATCGAATCCGGTAAATGTATTAACCAACGCAAACGGACAGACGTCTCTGACGGACTCGCAGAAAGCGGACGACTTAGCTAACTACTTTGCAAGTATACACAACGTACAAATACCGAACAATCCAGAACACGACCGCATCGAAAACGACATCAACGAAGTGATTGGCCATGACATCCAATTGACGAGACGAGAATTTTTAAGGGTTATGATCAAGCCCTCGGAGGTGGCTGGCATCGTCCGGACATTACCCAACAACAAAGCCCCGGGTTCAGACGGCATCGAATACAAGCTTCTTAAATATCTCCCGAGAAAAGGCATTGTGCAGTTGACGTACATTGTCAACGCGATCCTGCGACTGCAGCACTGGTCCAACCAGCGGAAATGCGCTGTGGTCGTGCCAATCCTGAAGCCGAACAAGAACGCGAAGCTCACCGGCAGCTATCGACCGATCTCGTTGCTGTCGGTGATCTCCAAGTTAATGGAGAAGGTCATCCTGATCAGATTAGACTCTGCTCAGGATGAACTCCACATCGATGACGAGTGCCAGATCGGCTTCAGGCGGAACAGGGGCACTGTGCAGCAGATCGTCAGGATCGTAACTGACGTCAAAGTACAATGCAACCTCCGGAAGAGCATCGTCATGGTGCTCCTCGATATTGAGAAAGCTTTCGATACCGTATGGATCCCGGGACTGCTTCATAAACTAAAGGTACTGGACTTCCACATACACATAACGAAACTTGTTCACTCTTTCCTGACAGGCAGATCGTTGCAGGTCAGAATGAATAATAAACTATCGACTCGGCGGGTCATTCGCGCGGGCGTCCCCCAGGGGTCATGCCTGTCACCAAAACTATACAACCTATATATCTCCGACTTCCCGGAATTCCCGAATTCGAACCTTGCCAAGTACGCCGATGACACGGCCATGTACGTGCATTCACACAATGCACAGGCAGCTAATATGTTGCTGAAGGCTTTCTTAGCCCGTGCCACGGCGTATTACGACAAGTGGAAAATTCGGATCAATGCCGAGAAGTCGAAATCAATTCTATTCACGCGCCGTTTCACCGAAAATCGGATTCTAACACTTTCGATCGGGGGTCGCCAAATTCCAATTAAACGATGCGTGAAGTATCTAGGGGTTAACTTGGACAATAGACTGACGTTCAACATTCACATAAACGAGACAGTACTCAAGGTCTACTCCATGTCCAGGAGTCTGTATCCGCTCCTGGCAAGGGGTAGCGGACTCAACAGGACAAATAAAAAATTGTTGTATACGATGGTGATCAGGCCGGCCATCACATATGCGGCGCCGGTGTGGTGCAACATACCGACCACGACAATGAGAAAACTCCGAGTTCTCGAACACAAATTTATGCGCCTCATCTCCCTCAGAGATCTATATAATCGTTGCCACGACATAACGCCACTAGCAGACTACGTCCAAGACATCTCCCAAAAATTCTATCAATTCAAGCTGGGCGATAGTCCGCTAACCAGCAACATAACACGAATCAGACAGCATAATGCGATCCTTTTCGATATCCGACACCCCCTACCATACCAGGCGTTGCTTATCTTTCGGCAACCTCTCTAACCACACTTTCCTCTACGACAACTTCTCCTTTCCCCACCTTTAATCATCACCAAAACCTACAACCTCTCTATTCAATCTATTTGTTTTTACCTTTTTTGTTCCTTGCCCATTTTTTGTCTCTAAATTCAGTCTCGACCAATAAATTCTTAACAAGCAACAATTTGACATAACATTACACACTTTTAACTATCCACGACACTTTCCTGGCGTCAGGAAGACTACCAGGGTGGAGTTGTCTCAAACGGATTTTTTCGTTGAGTTTTGTTTTCCCGTGCCAGCAATCAAAATTGTGCGCGAAATCAATAGTTTTACAGTTTTAATTTTAATTATTACTTCCACGTCCAGTGGAAGTATAGTAACGACAAAAAATTTTTTAAAAATTTTTATTGTCCAAATAGGCTTAAAATGTCATGAAACGTCGAGATTTTAACTTTGAGCGAAAAAAAAATTTCTGTCTGTCTATCGGTCTGTCTGTCGGTCTGTCTGTCGGTCTGTCGGTCTGTCTGTAACTTTTTTTTGTGCGCACGTTTACTTTGGAACCGTTTAAGATATTGACTTGAAATTTGGTACACATATGTACTTTAACGAGATCTAGAACTAGATTATATTTTCATCTTGTTCCGTCGAAGGGTTGGGGGGTAAATTGGGGTAAATTTGGGGTAAATAGGTCAATCAAGCAGGTAAGAGTCCATAAAATTGGTATTTAGTATATACAAGAGAAGCTAAGGTCTCAAAAAAATTTTTGGCATTAGCCACCCCCATTACCACCCCCACCCCCTTATTAAAGGGAATGAAAAAAAAAGTGATTTTGTGTATGTACACTATGTACAGGAACCTGAAACCTCAAAATATTTTTTTACTTCATCCACCCCCCACTATCACCCCCCCTATCACCCCCACCCCACTACCGATGTGGGGTATCGTTTTATGGGTTTTTGGGGTAGAGGATTTCAAATATTATATTATTAAAGTTCCATAAACAATTATTTTCATATACAAAGTTTTTTCATTGTGAGTGACTTGGATAGAGAATCTGGATGTGGAAGTAGTGATTCCTTGGGCAGCGGTTTTTTAAGTACCCTCGTGTACTACGTTGCACGATACTGTTAAATTTAGGCATTTCCCCATTAGGCAGGAGTTTTAACTCACAATTAATTTTCGTCACCGCCAAACCGGACCCTCCCCGCCCAACCTCACACCCACCTCGACGATGTTCGCCGTGGTTGTCTGGCTGGCTCCGGGCCGGACTTGTAATTTTCCATAATAGTTTACATCCACAAGATCTATAATTTCACCAAGTTTCATTAAAATGACTTATTATTTTTTAATAATATCAGTTTATCTATGCAAAATTAGAAATTTTCGTGATTTTTGTTTTTTTTTTTTTAAGACAAAACGGTGGGTTGAATTTGTACCTATGCAGTTTTATTCATAATTTAGTTACAAATATTTTGATGTTTTTTGCCTGATTCGATGAAGAAAACCCGAAATATTAAAAAAATTTAAAAAAAACATGTTTTTCAAAATTAAAACTTAATCTGCAAAAAACAGTCGCTGCCCAGATTGGACAAAACCTTACTGGAAATTCCTAGTAACATACAGATTGCATTTCCACAAAAATTGCCTCCCCCTTCCCCAAACAATCAATGGAAAAAGCACAGTTTTATTCAACTATTATAATAATTCATGTCGGAGAATTTTATAAATATTCTGATATGATGATATTTAATATATTGTTGCAGGTGGCTTCAACGTGGATCCATGTTCGTAGTTTCCCAGCCTCAGTTTAGAAAATTATTTAGAGTAGGCGATAATTGGAAAGCAGACGTACTACTTGATTTAGGAGCCGGCGACGGAGAGGTGACGGCTCATATAGCTCCTTTATTTAACAAAATATACGCTACGGAAATGTCTACTACAATGCGAGGCTTACTTCTTCGGAGAGGATACGAGTAAGTATACAGTTGAATAGGAGTAGTAATCAGGAGTTTTTAAGTGTATTGGAAATTCGAATAATATAGGGTAGGATGTACTATCAAAAAAATCTGTAAGGCGTCATTCAAAAAATACGTTCGATTTGAGGGGGGGGGGGGAGTACCAAGAACGTGACAAATTGATGGGGGGATTCATAAAAGTAAACGTTTTCGCAAAAAAACAAAAAAGGAATTTCGTTCTCTCGTGATAAAATCAACAGTATATTTGTTAAAAAGTGTAATAAGGAGAATTTGCAAACGAATGTTCCTTTAAAGGGGGTTTCAGATGTTACAAAAGTGGGAGGATATACTTAAAGTATTACATAAAACTTCGCTCTCTATATGGCACCTTTTATTTATTAATATTTTTTTCTGTTGGATGGCCTTCCTGTATATTTATATACTTACTTATATATTTTTCGCATTTCTGTTTCCTGAAAATAGTGCCACCTACATTCCAAAAATTATTTTCATAATCGTTTCTCAATTAATTATTATTATTTAGGGTTACCACCCTAATATTTTTCATTAAAAGTAAAGCAGATAACTTCTTTGTCTTTAGTGGAATTATAACTTTTTTGAAACATGCTAATTTGAAGATATAGGAAATAAGTAATATTCCCCTTCATTTTTTCATTTTTTCCTTACTAATTTTTCTGTGGCAGATATTTTTTTCTGATGCCAAAATTAAAAAAATCTTCCTTATCAATCGTCAGATGACCATTAATTAATTAATTAATTAATCCTATTTTTTCGTTGACAATAGCGTCATCTACCTATGAAATATTATTTTTCTCCATCAACAGTTTTATAGATATAACGCCAACATACGGACACTGAACAGGTAGACAAATAGAGGGACAGACAGACAGACAGACGGACAGATGGAGGAAATTGAAAGATCTTGATTTTCGTAATCTACATAGCCTGAAACCCGGAAATCCGAAAAAAACCTGATTTTTTTTACAATTACAATACTTACCGGTAAGCAACAGAATTAAAAAACACAAATTAACGGGAAAATGTAGATGAAGCTGTCACCACTCTTCTGAAGTTCGTGACTGAATTTATTATACTCTTCGCAAAAACGAAGAGTATATTGTATTTGATCGGCACATTTCTAAATCAGTAAATATCGCTCGTAGAGAAAAAATTTTTATATCGTTATGTTAGTGAACGAAATCTGAACAACTTTCAAAATGTCCGTCTGTCCGTCTGTCCGTCTGTCCGTCTGTCCGTCTGTCCGTCCGTCCGTCCGTCCGTCCGTCCGTCCGTCCGTCCGTCCGTCACGTTTCTTGTAAGCACGATAACTCAAGAAAGAAAAATCCCATTGTATTGAAATTTGGAGAGTAACTTAGTGTTAGCTAGAGGAAGAACCCTATTTTTTAACAAAATAGATTGGTAAATAAAAAAGTTATTAGTAATTTAAAATTTAAAAAAATATTTTTTACATTTTTTTATGGTTTGTAATAAATAGAAACCTTGCGAAATGTTATTTCCTATCACTATTTTTTTTTTAATACATTTTACTAATGTGTGTTTCCTAATAATCACAATAAATTTTCTAATGGTATATATTACACTCATTAACAATTTTGGCAATAAGAAATGGTGGTGTAGCGGCAAGAGTTTCGTCTCGCCGAACCGGACCTGCCCCGTCCCACCTTACATTCACCACGGCACCACGTGCCGTGGTTGTTTGGTTGGCCCCGGGCCAGGATCCGGCAAGGCACATATAGTTGTACTAAACTTAAGAATAAAATCTGTTTTCTTCTTCTTCTTCTTCTCGTCCCGCAATCGAAGGGTCTCGGGTTCGATCCCTCACATCTTGATTTTTTTTTCATATATTTTTTTTTCACAACAAAGTTGGTATCACAAAATTTAGAATGTCCAAAAACTAACATTATTTACAAGAAAAATGCGAAGAGTATCCTATAGAATGTGTAACAATTATACAAAAAGCTCAGTAAATCGGCGAAGAGTATAATGCTTCCACTAGTTTATTTTATAATCGAATTGATTTAGCTCAATTTTTTTTAACGACGGCATTCACTAGAAAGTTTATTGTTAATTCTTATGTATTATGACCTGATTAAAAAAAATTCCTTGTACGCCAAAAATTCCTTGTACGTCAAAAGTTATATAGGTACACTTTTTGACGTGCTTTCGCAGATTTTCTACTTATCTGCTTAATATATCTTGTAGTAGTAATCGAATGGAAATTTTAAAAATACTGGCTTATTTGAAATATAATTCTTAAAAAATATAGACCTAGGTCAATCCGCCATCTTGGAAAAAATTAGAAAACACCAAAAATGCCCGAAAAAATCAAAATTTAATATATTTTTGATAAGAAGGAGTAATTTCACTAAAACTCATATATGGTCAAGTATAATGCACCAAACCCGGACGCTGTAAGAACAAATAGAACGGTCAAAGATGGCGGACGAAAATTTTTTTTTAATTCTTCGTCAAGTATCAAAGAGAGATTGTGCGTCACTTTTTTGCATTGTAGGTTCTTTTAAGTACTTTAAGGGGATAACGTTCATTTTTTTTTTAGTTTTCAAAAATGCATTTTCCTTTGCCCTCCTTTGTTTCACCCAATTTTCATCGAAACAAAATGAAATATACTATAGAAAGTCTCGTATAACTTCATAAATATCGGTAAAATCGTAAAGTGACATAAAATGTCCTTAGAGAAAGGTCATATATAAGTACTTTAAGGATAAAACTCATATATAAATACTTTAAGGGGATAATGTTCATTTTTCTGTAGCTTTCAAAAATGCATTTTTCTTGGCCCTCCTTTATTTCACCCAATTTTCATCGAAACAAAATGAAATATACTATAGAAAGTCTCGTATAACTTCGTGAATATCGGTAAAATCGTGAAGTGACATAAAATGTCCTTAGAGAAAAAAGTCATACAGGTTTTTTGTTTGTCTGGTCGTTCTCCATTGCCATTTTTTGTAATTAGGTACATGAAACTAATTAAATCCTGTATAAGTACTTTTTCTATATTGTAGAGATAGATAAAAAAAAGTGCATAAATAGTTTACCTACTATCAGAAAAATCCCGTTTTATTTCTTATTTAATTTTCTTCAAATTCATCAACGTCTCAAAATCTAAGAACACTCATATTGATTGACTAACTGACTATGATTCATGAATGTGGTAAGTTTTCCACTAGCATATGAAATCAAGCAGTAATTTTCTATAAACTGTAAATTCTGAAAATTTGTGTAGCTAATATGTGTATAATTATAACTACTTTACAAAATTTTACACACTAAAAGAAAAATAATGTTTCATTCTATTTAAAAAAAAGTACTATATGTATTTATATTTTGATGCTAATCCAGTCGCGTTCTTTGTCAAGTTTCATACACAGATAACAAGTTAATAATAAAAAAGTTATCAAAGTGCTGTTAATTTTATTGGCAATAAACTGTTCAGGTTGCCGGGCCTACTCGATATTAGAGAAAGAGGTTCGAGCACCGATAAACAACCCCTTGTTTCGGGAGCGGACGCCCGTGGCCCCCGCCATAACAACATAGAAATGCGATGTTATCGCCTATATCTGAAGTAATTAAAGTCATTTCATGTCCGTTTGTTAATTGAGTTCTCAGTGCAGTAAAACTTAACCCATAAAACTAAGTGCGCAGCGAGTTAATTAAGAAGAGTTACTTAGTAGATTGGTCAGATCGTCTCCTCAGTTTCCAACAACTCCCTCTTATCAGCGTCGGACTGACCCGGTCGGCAGGTCGGCAATAGTCTTATTTAATGAAATTTTAATTTTTGTCATTTATACCATATTGTAATGATTAGCAGTAAATACAATCTTCTGAAAATTTGAGACCTATTGGATGAATAGTCACTGCTAGCATCGAAACTACCGTGACATCACCCTGCCCGACTGCCGTCGTCGTGCCTTGCTACCTCCACATAAACATATATCGGTGGCATTGTTTGATAGTGTTAAACGGCATTGCAGATTGTTTCTTGTGCTATATTACTTTGTTTGAATTTTTGAAAATAGTAAATAAATATATGTATGTGTATAAATGCGTGTAAAGATAGTAATTAAGTAGTGTTTTAGATAAGAATAATGTTTGTGCCCGAGGTGGAAGGAAGGGTGACAAAAACAGTCCAAACTAAAACGCATTTTTGCTTTATTACTACATTTTTTATATTATCCGATTATTCTCAAATATTTCAATTTTTAATAAAATATTTTTTGATATATTGATCCCGATAATTACCACCAGCAATTATTCTAATTAATCGTTTTTGCAAGATAAATAATAGGCATGGGCGGAATTTCCCCAGAGTACTATCCCGTATGTAATCTGTGATTGAATTAAAGATACGCAGATAGCAATGTTTTGACATTTATATACTTTTTCAGTTGACGTGGTAGAAAAATATAACTAGAAATTTTACTACATAAGTGTACAATATGCGTATTCCACTTAAGAATATCATCAAGTACAATTCCAAGTAGCTTAACATTGTCGCCTTTGATAACTGCGTTGTTGGTCGAAAAGATTAATTTTTGGGTTTTATCTCTATTTAACTTTAACATGTTATTATTATACCACTCTGCAGAATGTTGAGTTTCATATATAGATACTTGTAGAGCCATTAAATTCATTTTTATTTTAAGTTGCATCATTTGCATGCATAACACTTTTGTTTGGAAAAAGATAGAAAAAAAGATCGTTAATAAAAATGATAAATAATAGAGGGGCTAGTACAGAGCCTTGGGGTACGCCGTGTTTCATTATCTTAAATTCCGACATTTGATTATCATTTTTTACGCAAATTTCACGATTATGCAGATACGATTCTAATAAATTTAGTGGTAGACCCCAACACCATAGTAGCTAAATTTCTTAATGAGAAGGCTGTGAGAGACACAGTCGAATTCTTTGCTAAGGTCTACTAGCTAATCGTCGTATATTTACCCTCCTTAAAACCCTCAACAATGTTACCCACAACCTTACAGACTACATCTACGGTGGAACATGATTCCCTAAAACCAAACTGGCACTTGTGAATGGTTTATTGAATGATTTTCAAAGTATTTCTTACCGAACACTGAGATAATTGATAGGTCGATGTTATCAGGATTATGGATCCCCTTTTTTAAAGATAGGCACTACTCCAGCTGTCTCAAATGATACAAAGTGTATATTTTTATGAAAATGCCCAAAATATGTGTGAAAGAACCTGCACGTGACTATCAATAGAACCGCCGCCTAAGGAATCACTACTTCCACATTCAGATTTCTGGTGAGAGTGGTAGTGAAGGTGGTCGATGCCAAATTTTTTTTTGAGACCTGTGGTTTTGTATACACGCTAACTCACAATTTAATATTTTACCCCCTTTAAAAATGGGGAGGGGGTGGTAATAGGGGTGTCAGCGGAGGTGACTGATGCCAAGAAAATTTTGAGAACTTGGCTTCTCGTATTACACTAAATCCCGATTTTATGGGCTCTTACTTGCTTGCTTTACCTATTTACCACCATTTACCCCCCAACTCTTCAACGGAATAATATCAAAATATAATCTAGTTCCAGATCGTGTTATAATACATAGGTCTACCTAAGTCAATATTATGAACCGTTCCGAAATAATCGTTTGCACAAACCTAGTTATGGATAGACAGACTGCTGGGCAGATTTTTTTTGCTGAACCTTCAAACATTGACGGTTCATGACATGCTAAGCCTATTTGAACTAAAAAATATGGTTTAATTGTATTTTACTTAAAATGTAAGACCAAGAAAGATCTTAACGTTACATATTATGAAGGAATGACAAAAAGCAAGTGTTTCGTAGCCCAATTTTCGATACTTTGGCGGCCGATATAAACTTAACCACCAACTGTATCTTTTTTTTGTAAACATTATTTTAGAAAATTATATGCTCTACCAAAGAGATACATATATGTTTTTGTCATAAAGGACAAAACACTAGTTTTCAAGATAGTTTAGTTTTAATTTTCGAAATGTCGACGAAAAAGCTTTCTTATATTGTTTGGATTATATTTTTTGTACCCTGTCCATGTAGTTACAAAGTTCAAAATCAACTATTTTTTTATTTTGAATTATTGTTCTCTTTGATATTTACTTGAAAGTTCTTTTAGTCCTCAGAACTATTAATCGTATTGGGTAGAGGGAGTAGGGCATAGGAGCCAAAATAATAAAGCTGTTACCTGCAGTGCCAAATGAGGCCAGTCCAATCCTGTTTCCCACAATCCAGCTTTACGACGGTTAATCAAGATATTCCGCTAATTAGTCCCGGGACCATCACCTGCATGTGTTAAGCAGAAATATCGCTGAACGCCGAGAAAATCGTAAATTCCTCCTACGTGTTTTATGGTTAATTATACAACAGGAAGAGGACTTTAATTAAAACTATTCACTTCGGTTGCGTGTCCTATTTTACTGCCGATCAACTTTAAAACAGCTAGTTTCTTGGAATGCATAAAATCTTCCATTTTGAACTTATCAGATATCGAAAATTTAAAAAACAGGTAGTAGTAATTATTATAGTACAGTCATATTGCAGTCAAAGTATAGCCATGTGTAGTTTGTTTATTTTCATCAGATTTAATTATAGAATATAAGTACAGAATAATGTCAATTAGGCAAGTTGTAACACAAATTATTATCATTTAACACAATATAAAATACAGTTAAATAGAGAGATCGTCAATAATGCTTTGTAGAACTTTACCTGGTGCTAACTGTGGTGCAGATAACCAGTTTCTCATGTGCTGAACGTGAAAACGTGTAGAAGGCAAGTATAAAAACGTTTGCCCATCATAACTGATGATCCAGCTTTCCGAAATAAAGTATGGCAATACACAAATAAAGTCAAGCTATTAAATGAGAAGATCTAAAATAACTGAAATGTTCAAAATAATTTTTCATAACAAAGCGGGTTTTTAGAGTTCTAAAAAAATTGGACCGCAGAAGAAGTAGTAGAAAACTTCATTTACGATTATAGAAAGCCATCACTAAGTTTTTAGGTAACCTGTATACAGGGTGTCTGTTGTGTGCGTACAAATATTTTGCAAGATGACATGTTGGTTCAAAAGAAGTGAAAAATCCATATAATTTTTTTCTGTCTTTTTTTTTGATTTCAAATTAATTGGAAATAGGCAATGTTTTCAGTTTAGACAGCACTACTATAAACAGAAGACGAAAGAGACAATAATGTTTATTTCACTTGTCGTGTCAATAACAGAGCTGGGCAGTACTCGAGTAAATTGTACTCGTAATTGTACTGAGTACCCAAAGTGCTCAGTAACAAGTGCTCGCGAGTACTTTTATTTGGATGGCACTCTGTACTCGTAGTACTCGAGTACTTTTGGCGGCCACAACTGACGAATAACGAGTACGAGTACCGACGTACAACACAGGCAAATCTCAGCTTGTCTTTTTCCATACAAGTGTGCAGTTCAGTCAGCAATGCTGCCAATGGACGGGATTTTTCCAGAAAAATATTTTCTGTGGGAAATTTAGGGATTTTTCGACATGTATTATTTAAATTTATGTATTAAAATTTGACATCTGACGACCTGATGTCTAGAAAAAATTTTTTTCGGATTTCACCCCCCTCCGTTCATCAAAAAAATTTTGTGACGAAAAATACCCCCCCAAGCTCAAGGTCCAGATCCGCCCTTGTTTCGACTGAGCGGTGCCCACCAAAAAAAGGGCGCCAAAAAGGCCTCTCGCACGAAGGCGTCTCATTACCTAAAAGCGGCACTGGAGATTTCAACCAATCATGGACGGTATAGATAAACATAGCATTTAAACATTTATTTTACTGTTGATTTTAATATTGTTTATTTATTAAAATGTTATAATATATTTTAGCGCCAAAGTATATAAATAAAATTTAGTTAAATTCATCAAAATAAGCCTATACTCTATTTTAATTTTGTTTTTTTATTATATACTAAAATTTTATATACAACTGTATTGATTTAATACAAAATCGACATTTTAGCCGGGAAAAAACGGGAATTTTCAAAGTTTGCTGGTTATTTACTGGTAATGATGTTAAGTGGTATTCTAATTTTTTGTCCATTACCTACTTCAAGTTGGTATCTTTCGAAGTACTCGTACTCGTTACTCATTTTTAGAAGAGTACTCTCAAAATTTTGCAAAAGTACTCATATTTTACAGTACTTCAAAAACAAGCACTTTTTAAAGGTACTGGTTGTAAAATACTCGCAAGTACTTTATTGCGGTACCCTGCCCAGCTCTGGTCAATAACATGTTTTTTTTTTTAATCGCCTTCTTTATATTAATGTCCTGGCGGAGTTTAGCCGTAGGCTATTCTACCACTCAACCAGGACGGACACACACACACACATAGACAACATCACAACACCCATTCCCTGCGACATTGCCATCTGCCGCAGCTGAGACTCGAACTCGGGAGAGGAGAACGACTAGACCGTGTTGTCTCTCACACAACCGCAGTCTAGCCCACTGCTACCGTCTCGGCAACACGTGAAAAACGCCACTACACGTCCATACCCTAGCAAGGATTCGAACCCGGGACCCCGTAGTCGCACGCCTAACACCTTAAGCACTGTGCCACCGAGCCGGTTTTACGCATTGTGACACTGGCATTTATGAATAATAAAACTCTTTTACTTTTACCTTGTATAATCAGCTTTGAAATGAAACACTAACTGACATTTAATTTTTATTTACTCATTGCCGACTTAGCAATTTTTCACACACCACAATTATTCCATAGGATTTATTAGAAAAAGTAGGACGTCCAAGTCTGTTTTTTGAAGCTCGTTGTGTCACCGATCTCAGTAATTTACTGTCTGCAAAAAATGTATTTTAACGATGAGATTAAAAAATTACCATTTTTTCTGTTTATTATAGAAATTTTGTTTAACCACTGAAGTAATTAAATTAATAGCGGTTAATTTAATTCCAATAAACACTTAATTGATCACCTCGTTCATTACACCGTTTTAATATTTGTACTATAAATTAATTTTAAAACTAGATAAATCGAACACATTGTCAACACTGTATGATTAGTAAGCGGCGGCCTACCTACCGCTAAACAACAAAGTATGAAAAACACATGAACATTTCTTTGAACGGCGACGCCGACAGCATAGCATTCCTTTTATTAAAGAGACACCGGCGTTTCTAAAAAGTTTTTTATGTCTTATTATTAATACAATAAATATAATAAAGAGGGACATGTAGGTCACAAGAAAACATTGCACTTGATTTTAGTTTGTCCTGCAAAACTGACCTACACAATAATCTATACAGGGTGATTCAGGTATGCGGTCATTAATTTCTAGTGGTGATCTACATAAAAAAATATGAAAAAAGGTTCATGTAAACTTGGGTCCGGAAATCCCTCCTAAAGGGACTGCGGGCCTCTGAAGGGGGCTCCCAAAATTAACATTTTATTTAATATATCTTGAACCCTTTGAGCTACAGTGACTAGTTTTTGCACGTAATTCGATATCAATAAAGGCCATTATCTGATGTTATAGAATGATGACCTTCTGTCCATGGCACTTGGGAAAATGTAAAGAAAATGATGAATTCATTGAAATAATTCTGTTTACGCAAGAAAACTGGAAAAATTCCTTTAGGTTCAAATTTCTCGAAACTGGTTGGTCGTACGGCATTACAACAAGGTAATCTTTTTTGTGTATTTATATCAAATATTAAATATCTAAATTTGGGGGTGGTTTCCACCCCTTGGAAGTAAGAGCAACTGTAGGAATCATGTAGAAATTGAAGATGATACCTTTTTACTACGATAATTACTATTACCATATGGTTACATATGAGGTTATTCCTAAATTTTACATACGTTTTACCTCTATGTACTGTACTAATAATTTGATTTCTTTCTTCAATTTGATTGATAAGCGCATTACCTGCTAGGGCATTAGATTGGTATTTTTCTAAATTATTTCAACTTAAAATTCCCTACAGGCCCTATTAAACATCGCACCAAATTTATTTCCTGTTAAGACATTAGGTTGGAGGGTAAGGAAAGCCTATTTCAAGGCTCATCAGTATCACTAGTGGTCCATTATATATCCTATTAAGGCGGCGTGATAATTTATTTGTCTTCGATATTTTATCATGAAAAACGGTGCGGTACATCATTTCGTTATATGATCAACGATCATTGATTTTGGACAAACATTATATCATAATATTGTCTGATTCCGATGATACAATCACAGAAAATTCACATTAAAAAATTTCCAATTTTGTGCACCTCTGATTGAATTTACCCTTAGCGGATAACATTAGATAATGACTTTTATTGATATCGAATCACGTGCAAAAACTAGTCACTGCAGCTCAAAATGTTCCTAAGATATTAAATAAAATGTTAATTTTGAATCACCACTAGACATTAATATATTACATATACTGTCTGGCCTGAGAATATCGTATTTTTAGAAAATAATTAATTTAAGCAAAATCGTTTGAGTAGAGCAAAAATTTTATTGCTTCTTTTGGGTCAATATAGTATCATGCAAAATATTTGCATGTATACAGGAGACACCCTGTATAGTAGTGCGAACGTCCTTTCATAAATATCGTCTCATTTCTTGTTGAACGAGAACAGACAATATTATGATATAATGTTTGTCCAAAATCAATGATCGTTGATCATATAACGAAATGATGTACCGCACCGTTTTTCATGATAAAATATCGAAGACAAATAAATTATCACGCCGCCTTAATAGGATATATAATGGACCACTAGTGATACTGATGAGCCTTGAAATAGGCTTTCCTTACCCTCCAACCTAATGTCTTAACAGGAAATAAATTTGGTGCGATGTTTAATAGGGCCTGTAGGGAATTTTAAGTTGAAATAATTTAGAAAAATACCAATTTAATGCCCTAGCAGGTAATGCGCTTATCAATCAAATTGAAGAAAGAAATCAAATTATTAGTACAGTACATACAGGTAAAACGTATGTAAAATTTAGGAATAACCTCATATGTAACGATATGGTAATAGTAATTATTGTAGTAAAAAGGTTATCATCTTCAATTTCTACATGATTCCTGATTCCTACAGTTGCTCTTACTTCCAAGGGGTGGAAACCACCCCCAAATTTAGATATTTAATATTTGAGAAAGTATTGCTGGTTTACTTTTAAAAAATAAGATTATGTTTGAAGTTAAAATTTAAAAAATCAAAATGGCTGCTCCAATATGACGGATGGAAACTTCCTGTATAACGGATATGATCTAATTTCAGTAGAGAGTATTCTACCATGCTATTATACATACTGTTATGTGTTTCAACCTTCTAGAGACATATAGAAAAATCTAGAACATTGTAGAATGTGTTGGAATGTAGTGGAAAGATCCAGAACACATAACCTAAGACTATAAAAGAAGAGTAAGTGGTTGTGCAGTTCAGTTGAATACAGACAGTGTTTGGAGCAGGGGCGCAGCCAGGGGGGGAGCGAGGCCCGCCCCCCCCCAAGCCTTCCTCCATGAACCAAAAATAAAGTCGCATAATCTCTATCAGTACAAAGCAGTATTTAAACTATCCCTTGAAATAAGTATTTTATAATTAATGCCAATATTATCTACTAGAGGAATCTATACACATCCGTTTACAACAATTTTCTGAAAAGTTTTCCTCATCCTCTGGAGAGGCCGGTTCTATTGCCCCCTCCCCCCCCCCAAATGAATTTTCTGGCTGCGCCACTGGTTTGGAAAAACATTAAGAAGTAAACAAAGTGACTGAATTATTGAGACTTATAGTAATAAATTAGTGTTTAGTGTTACCCTGGTGTTATAATTTTCGTATCCACGATACAGGGTGTTTACAAAAAGGTTATAAGCACGTAACAATACGTATCGTTATATTCAAATTTTGGAAACGTAAAGTAGACTTATGTAAGAATAAAAAACATAAAAGTGGTAGGTCGATTATTATTTGTTTCGAAGCTTCATGCCTATCCAGTTTGTGAACAGTAAATAAATGAAAAAAAATGTCTTGATCATTCGAGGGAATAAGTAACAAAAAGATTTTTTCAATTTTTAAAAAAAAATTTTGAACTTTTTTTTTGTTACTTATTCCCACGGGTGAATAAGATAAGTTTTTTAAATTTTTTATTTACTTTTCACAAATTTAAAAGGCCTGTAACTTCTAAACAAGTGAAAATCGAACTACCACTTTTGTGTTTTTTAGTCTTAAAGAACCGGTGCCTAAGGAATCACTACTTCCACGTCCAGATATGCTACCCAAGTCTCTCACAACGAAAAAATTTTGTATGTGGAAATACTTGTTTATGGAACTTTAATATTATAATATTTGAAATCATCTACCGCAAAAACCCATAAAACGATATCCCACATCGATAGTGGGGATGGATGAATTAAAAAAATATATTTTGAGGCCTTTAGTTCTTGTACACACACTAAATCACAATTTTTTTTTCATCCCCCTTTTATAATGGAGTGGAGGTAGTAATGGGGATGGCTAATGCCAACATTTTTTTTGAGACTAGCTTCTCTTGTATACAGGGTGATTTACCATGACATGCGGAAAATAAAATGGTGTACTAATCTTCTATATGGGAAAGCAAAATTTTAGAGTGATCCGAGGTGATTTAGTAATTTTTGTTGCATTAAAACTTGCAAAGATGCGCTACTGTTACTTGTCTGTGGATAGTAAGGAGCAATGAACTTACTTCAGAAAGAACATATTCGGAGATGTTTACATTTCCTTAATTTTCATATAAAGTTAAGCTGGCACGTGCGGTCAAAGTGCCGCATTTTTTGCTTTCGGTCGAACAATCAGGACACCGGCAGGTACAATGTGCCGCCAACGTTTGGTGTTTTTGTGTTATCGACGGGTTTAATATTTCTTGTATGTACTCCTTGTTGTACAGTTCACTAGCATAGTGTCAATGCCTTTTCGACGTATTTTGCTATTTTTGTAGTATGATTTGATTAAAACCAAAAAGTCACTTCTACCATCTCCAGCTTTGCTGTCAATCCCAAGTCTAATAAAGGGGAGGGGAAGTTATATGGTTGTACCACGTTACGTCAGATTGGTTAACATCATTGGCGGCGAATTTCTATAAAAAAATAATTTTTTTGGTCATATTTTTTAAATTTTTTATTTTTTTTAACTCCTTTCGGTGGGGGCAACCTACTGATAAATTTTCCGCATGTCATGGTAGATCACCCTGTATACTATATACCAATTTTATGGACTCTTACTTGCTCGATTTACCTCCATTTAACCCCAACCGTTCAACAGAATAAGATGATACTATAACCTAGTTCCAGATCTCGTTAAAATACATACGTGTACCAAATTTCAAGTCAATATCTTAAACGGTTCCAGAGTAATCGTGCGTACAAAAAAAAGTTACAGACAGACCGACAGGCAGACATTTTTTTCTCCTCAAACTTAAAATATCGACGTTTCATGAAATTCTAAGCCTATTTGAGCAATAAAAAAATTTATAAAATTTTTTTGTCGTTACTATACTTCCACCGGATGTGGAAGTAATTAAGTCTACGCTCGCAAAATTTGAACATAACGATACGGGACACCTCGTATGCACCAAATTTGTAATAAAAATATTAAGTTAAACAGAAGTCATCATGTAGATATGTAGAAGTCATCATGTAGATATTCGCAGTCGGCAATGCCCGACTACAACTTTTATTCGGTTCATAATAACCTTAATAGTCTTATTAAAAATACCTCGATAACATTTCAGGATAAAATTGATATATCATCTAACCTACGTAAAGTTCGCTCAAATCTGAAAGACGTACTGTATATTGCAGTTTAGACATCTAGTATATTTTTATATTTTTTTGTTCTTAATCGAAAACCTTTGGAACATATTACTCTAACGTTATAAGAAAACACAATTCATATAAAACATGATAAACATGATTTACACACCTCTGACGTCCACCCTCTACTGTAGGAAGTAGTCTGCCATGCTATTTTATACATTATACATTCCAAATTCGAAAAAAAAAGTCGTAAATTATCGTATTTATTACTTATTCGCAGTCGGCAACGCCCTACAGCAACATTTATTTATTTCACATCAGTCTTATTAAAAATACCTTAATGATATTTGAAGGTAAAATTGATATATCATCTATTCTACATAAACTTATTTCGAACCTGAGAGACACCCTGTATATTCCAGTTTAGATATCTTGTACATTTTCATATTTTTGGGCGCGTAAGTAGAAACCTTAGTAATAGTTTGCTCTAAAATTGTAATGAAACATACTTCATATGAAGATGAGAGTTTACATACCTCTGACGATCGCCCTGTATGAGGTATATAGCCGAATTTCAATAGCATGTATTCTACCATGCTTTTTTACATATGTCCCAAATTTGAAATAAACATGTTATGTCTAACAGAATTTATGGCGTTTACAAGACACGGTCTACACACACACATATACCCAGTAAACGTAAATATATAGGATATACTTAAATGCTACGTGAACTAAGTTTCTCAGAAGTAACATGCTATGTAAAATGTGACGCATAATTGTATATGCATACTCTGCGAAATGTCAGCAACATGTGCATATAATTTTTACATAGTAAAGAGGTAGCACTGTGACCTCACGGTACGGAATATTTTTATGTAATTGAATTTTTTATCTCTTTATGATGTAGCGTAGATGTATTTTCAACCACTTAATAATGACCTTATGCTATGTAAAACATACGTAACTATTATATATACTTTTTATCTCTTTATGATGTAGCATGTATTTATTTTATCTACCTACCGTATGTTCAAAATAGCATATCCCAGCACTTTTTACATATTGATACTACACAATTGGATTTTTGAAGTTAGATACATGAATATAAGTTCCTTATAAATTATGCAGAAAAAAATATATTTCTTTAGAAAATTACCGAAGTTGACACCAAGTTTTATTTTTAAGTGGGATACCTTATTTAGAGAGCCAAGTATATTTTGAATGACAATTTTTTTTGTAAAAAATGGTTATATTTGAAATATAAAACTATCTAACTTTCTAAAAATGTCCAGAGGTATTCTACTTAAAAATAAAGTCCTCCGGTTATTTCCTAAAGAATATCAATTTTTCTGGACAATTTATGAGGAATTTATATTAATTTATTTAACTCCAAGAATTGAGTTCTCTAGTATCAATATTTAAAAAGTACTATAGGGTGCTATTTTGAACATTATGGGTAGGTATATAAAATAAAGACATGCTACATAAAAAAGAGATAAAAAGTATATAATATGGTTGTCTGATTTGTCAGCATATATTAGCTTATAGTAAAGATTCTTTAATCTTTACTGAGTTAATATAATTGAATTGAATGACAGTTTGAACTAAGTTAATTAGTATCAACAAAGTAAAGAGCTTGAATTCCATCTTAATCTCTGCATTTTCCAGTAGGTAAACCAGACATTAGGCGTTGTCGTCAACGTTATCATCTATATGTTCTTTAGAAAGCAGCTATACGATATTTTTTCTTCTTCAATGATTTATACCTACCTATCTCTCCTTGCATTCCTAGTATAGCTCAAATTTCATTTAATTTATTTTATTAACTGTTGATTTAGGAGAGATTAATACTAGTGTCTTTTGTGTAACTAATCTATATAAGTTAACTAAGTATCTACAATAAGTGTTAAACATTTCTCGGGTCGTTTCTGTTTTTACCCGTTCTTCGGTCAGCCTTCGTCACTCTGACATTTGCTACTTGAACATCAGTTATACAACCTGTGAAAAAAAATTCAATTAGCCCATTTCATATATAGTGTAGTAAATCCGGTTATATAGTCCGTATCGCAATAAAGAAAAACAGATTATTCTTTACTAAATTGTGAAGAAAACTAAACCTGTGCAAACTATTTTGATCAATTTGTTAAGTTATTAAACAATTTATGATAGCTTAATTAATAATGTATATATTTCAACAAAACTTCAGGAAAACATGCTTCCACTTAGTCAAATTTCATATTTCACTTTTTATTACGTTTATGCAAACTAATCGTTGAATAATTATAATACTGAAAATTTGAGGTCGATCCGATAAGTAGCTTCAGAAATATACAGCTTTAAACATGAACCGATGTGCTCAAAGTGTTGATGTCATTCAATCCGAAAGTCTATCTCGAAGTTGAGTTTATACTGTTAAAACCCAGCTATTTAAAATCAGATTTGTCTAATCTGCCAGAGATGGTGAATTGGGGACTATTGGAGTATTTTAACATAAGACTACGCAGCATATAAGTGCCGAAAAAAGGGGAATGAAAATGCAACTAGGAGTGAATGACTTCACGCAGCGTCTATATTCTTGATTAATTTTAAAGTCTCTAGAGATCTTAGAATATCCTGGTTTTTTCATTTCGCTCTAAAATGAAGAGATTTGTTTGCAAAATGTAATGCTAAAAAAAATATGCTAAATAAGCCCATTAAATCTTTACACCAAATTTCAAGTGGAAATGTTTATAACAACGCCAAAAAAACAATAACAAAGTCGAAAATTGAACCATTGACTGTTTAGGTGCATCAAGTCATAGAACAATTTTTTTTAGAATGTAGATTTTTCTCCTACTCTTCAGTGGTGTTAACACATGATTTTTTAAACTATTTAAAATTTTTTATAAAGAATTTTTTTTCTCAAAATTAAACATAATTAAAGTTTATTAGAATGCTTCAAAAGATCACAAAAAAGAAACGATTTTAAAAAACGGGTTTTTCTACGCCATATGGGAGCGGCGAAGCGTGAAAAAAATGCATCTGTTAAATAATTGCCAAAAAATGGTTTTAAATAATTACTTCCACGTCCAGTGGAAGTATAGTAACGACAAAAAAATTTTTAAAAATTTTTATTGTCCAAATAGGCTTAAAATGTCATGAAACGTCGAGATTTTAAGTTTGAGCGAAAAAAAAATTTCTGTCTGTCTGTCGGTCTGTCTGTCTGTCTGTAACTTTTTTTTGTGCGCACGTTTACTCTGGAACCGTTTAAGATATTGACTTGAAACTTGGTACACATATGTACTTTAACGAGATCTAGAACTAGATTACATTTTCATCTTGTTCCGTCGAAGGTTTGGGGGGTAAATTGGGGTAAATTTGGGGTAAATAGGTCAATCAAGCAGGTAAGAGTCCATAAAACTGGTATTTAGTATATACAAGAGAAGCTAAGGTCTCAAAAAAATTTTTGGCATTAGCCACCCCCATTACCACCCCCACCCCCTTATTAAAGGGGATGAAAAAAAATTGTGATTTAGTGTATGTACAGGAACCAGAAACCTCAAAATATTTTTTTACTTCATCCACCCCCACCCTATCACCCCCCTATCACCACCCCCCACCCCACTACCGATGTGGGGTATCGTTTTATGGGTTTTTGGGTTAGAGGATTTCAAATATTATATTATTAAAGTTCCATAAACAATTATTTTCACATACAAAGTTTTTTCGTTGTGAGTGACTTGGATAGAGAATCTGGATGTGGAAGTAGTGATTCCTTGGGCAGCGGTTTTTTAAAATACTTATTTATGCAAAGTGTTGTAACGTTAAATTGGGTTCCGATCTTATAGTTGTATATGCGGTTGTAAATTTAAAAATGAGTGAGGCTACGTTTGTTTTTTTAAATGTTTTAGTTGATACCTGAGGAAAAGGGTATTTATATTTGCTTCTTTTCTTTTGTTGATAGCAAAGTGGATAGAGAAGGTAACTTGTTTGTGTATCGTTGGTTAAATAAAAATACTCTGGAAACCTTCTTGTTACCTATGGGTTTTATTTCATAGAATCATTATAATTTAGGTTCATGGATTTGTCATGTCTGGAGGGTTATAATAGTTTTTATTTTATGTATTTTTCCTTTGGTTGCTGGAGGAGGTATTTTGGCTGCCTAACCTAAAACGATAAACAAAACACAAGTTAGTAATAGCTACCAGGGAGAGTTTATATTGTATGACTTACTGTTGAATTGAGCTAATCCTATTATTTTTCCTTGCTATTTTCTCAGGAATTCGGTTCCAACAAAGTGTGTAAACATCTTTGGGAATGTCTGTAAGTGTAGGCAAATATACACATTTCAGGGCGTATAGTCTGGAAAAAGGATTTAGTTACACTTCTATTAGTTACAACAAAACCACACTCTCTTACCTGTAGTTAACAAGTTCTTATTTATTTATTTAAAAGAATAAGTCTGGTAGACCTTTTTATTATTCCTTTTTGTCAGCTGTCATATTTCAGTTTGAGGAAAAGTGTTACCAACATTGGTTATGGAGGAAAAATTATGGCATTTAAATTATTAATCCTAGTTTTATTTATTTTTATTGTAAATATGGTTCGATCATGGGTTTTATGCTTATTAGTCTCTATTTTAAGAATTGCTTTAATCATTCTATGGTTAGGACTATTTTCTGTGTATTTATAAATTAATACGCGAAAAGGAATTATGGGTAGGTTCCTAATGAAATGGCAAGCTGTGGTTGGTGCTCGAGAACATGTGGTTGACCGGAAAAGAAAACGTGGGTTTCTGTTCACTGGTTAGCGCGTCGTTCCGCCATTCAGTCGAGATTTTTCCTGACTTGTTTTTTTAAAAAAAAACATCCCGATATTCACTTTTGGGGATCATGCTGGAAAGTCTTAAAGTTTAGAAGGGCCTGATTGTTTGTTAAGCTGTTTGAAGCCGATTATGGTTATTGTGGAACTTCTAAATAGGTAGGAAACGAAGCTAATGGATCCTTGTTTTTTTTGTGTGAGCCCATTCCGGTTTTGTTGGGTAAGAGCATTTTTGCGATTTTCTTAGAATATCAAATTCTAAACATTTTATCCTTTTAAATAGGCAAGACATTGTATATGGTTAATTAATCTATTGGAGAGTTAAGTCTTTACTTTCAAGTTTGGGAGATAGATTTTTCTTGTTATGGAAGTTTTGTTGGAGGCCACGTGCCGAATTTTGGATTTGAATTTGCTGTTATGGTTACGAATTTACGAGTTTGTGGTTGTGAGGACGCTACTAGGACAGACTTTAAGTACGTAGACTGCAGTCACGCATCAGGTTACAGTTACATGACGAGAATTCACCTGGAGAGCCTGGAGTTTCTGGTATCATTATTCATCACCTTTAAGGACTTTTGAGGTCGGTGACTTATTTTTAATTTGCATTACAGTGATGTCCAGAATAAAGGACCCCCTGTTACGTTTCAATTTTTTTGTTCATGTAATTTTTTATACCGATGGCCAGTTTGAGTGCCTAAATATTTGATATGTTACTCATGTAGTATACTTATTGTTTTTTTACAATTAATGTGAGTAACTGCGCAGTTATATACGTATATTGAATTGTCTTGTACATGCACATATCTTAGGATACTAGAAAGATGTTGGATGATAGTAACGTCCGTACAGTATACTGAATTTATTTAAATTAGAAGCGATTTAACATCAGGTAAGAATTTTTTATACGAATTTTTTAGAGTAAATCAGAGATAGTCACCTCATGACTGAACCTTTCACCATTTTGTAATAAGTTTTTTTCTATTTCTGTAATAAAATTTTATCTTAAATTTGACTCTACTGTTTATTGATTATGTTGTCAAAGGAGACTTCAGGTATTAGAATAAACACGGTGTTTGGTAATTTTAAATCGGTGTGTCGAACAGGTGCTTAAGGTTGGTGAAATTTTATTGGAAATTACCTGGCGCTCAAACTTTTTTGGCAAAATATTGTAACGTGTGTCCACCCTTAGGAAACCACCCTCGCAAAATCCGTGGGTTCCAAAAATTATAACAAGAGATGTCCACTGACACACTTTATTAAATATTTACTGGATACTTCACAATACTATTATTAATTTAAATACACTTTACTGACTAAAATCACAATGTTTATCACTTTGTTTATCTTTGAAGTCTTAACCTCACTTTCTATACTTTCTGAACTTTTTGAACTACTCGCTGAGAATGCGGTCGGTCTTTTATACCTAAAAATGACAGATCTCGATTTTTCTGTGATGACGCCACCATTCTCTAGATAATTCCAGATGTCACCAGAACTAACTTCTGGTAGGTTTCTCGAGTAGGTGCAAATACACTACATTCATTCAGACATTCGATCTGTTGAAGTCTGCCTACTTTTTAGTAACATAACCTTAAATTTTAAGGGGTGCAACATATTACACTGCCCCCTCCTTAAGCCTGAACGTCCCGGTCAGGCAATTCAGCCTCTTTCACATACTTCGCCAGTCTATCCAAATGTACGATCTTCATCTTGGACTTTTTGTTTCGTTGAATACGATAGACGACATCATTAATTCGGGTAATAACAGTATAAGGTCCTTCCCAAGGAGGTTGAAGTTTCGGTGACTTCCCTTTCTTCCGCTGTGGGTTGTACAGCCAAACCAGATCTCCTGCCTTGAACCCTTCTGAACTACCCTTACGGTCGTATCGAGCCTTCATTCGGTCACTGGCTATGGTGATTTGGTCTCTAACCAGCTCATGAACATTTCTTAGCCGTTCACTCATTTCATCCACATAGCTGTTCACAGGAAGCTGTTCTCCGCCTGGTGTTCCGAAAATCAAATCACACGGCAGTCTGATCTCACGTCCAAATACTACACGGGCTGGTGTTTGTTTTGTAGACTCGTGGATAGCAGCTCTGTATGCCGTGAGGAAGAACGGTATGTGGAGATCCCAATCACGTTGATTCTTATGAACCACTTTAGAGAGATGTTCTTTCATGGTCTTGTTATGTCGTTCCACCATTCCATCTGATTGCGGGTGAAGGGCTGTTGTCCGTGTTTTGTGTATCCCCAATAACTTGCAGATTTGCTGAAACACCCCTGACTCAAAGTTCCTCCCTTGATCTGAGTGCAGCTCCAGGGGTACACCAAACCGACATATCAAATTATCTACCAAGACTTTGGCTACAGTGACTGCTTCTTGGTTTGGAATTGCATAGGCCTCTGGCCACTTACTAAAATAGTCCATGGCAACCAGTATGTACTTGTTCCCATCCTTGGTTACTGGGAATGGGCCGGCTATATCGATCGCGATCCTCTCGAAAGGAGCTCCGACGTTATATTGCTTCATTGCACCCCTACTTCTAGTCTGTGGTCCCTTACTGGCTGCACAAATTTTGCAATTGCGACACCAAGCTTCCACATCTTGACGATTATTTACCCAATAAAATCGTTCTCGTACTTTATTCAGGGTCTTATTAACGCCGAAGTGCCCACCGGATGCTCCATTATGCACTTCCTGAAGTACTTTCGGTACTCGACACCTGGGAATCACTAGACGCATAACAACTTCCCTGCCATCCGGGCTTTCCCAAGCTCTCTTTAGCAGCCCGTTCATGACTTTAAGTGAATCCCATTGGGCCCACAAAGCCTTCAATCCAACTGCCTTATCCGAAACATCCTTCCACGCTGGTCGAATTCCTTTCTCCTTTGCTCTCAATATAGCCCCAATTTCTGTGTCATTCAGTTGTTCTTGTCTCAGGGCTTCGGTCGTCCAATCGTCCGGAACCTCTATTTTAATAGTGTTGACGGCCACCGTACCCTGCAATTTCTCAACGTGGCGGCAGTGCTTGCAATCTTCCTTGCATGGTCTTCTAGATAAAGCGTCTGCGTTCTTATGAGATCTTCCAGGTCGATGTTCTATTTTGAAATCATACTGTTGCAACCGTTCTATCCAACGAGCCAGTTGACCTTCAGGGGTTTTCAACTGCAACAGCCATTTTAATGCAGCATGGTCGGTCCGAATCTTGAAATGTCGTCCATAAAGATATTTATGAAAATGATCCACTGATTTAACGATGGCCAGTAACTCTTTCCGGGTTACACAATAGTTTCTTTCCGGTTTGGACAGCACCTTGCTGAAGTACTCGATCACTCTTTCCTGCCCATTCTGGATTTGAGACAGTACACAACCGACCGAAGAATTGCTGGCATCCGTGTCTAAAATAAAAAGTCCTTCCCGTTGTGGGTACGCTAGCACAGGACCAGTGCATAGAGCTGCCTTCAATTTTCTCCATGCTGTTTCACATTCCGGTGTCCATTGGTACTGCACTTTCTCTTCTGTCAGCCGGTGTAATGGCTTCGCAATTTCTGCAAACCCTTCCACAAAGCGCCTATAATAAGTGCAGAGGCCAAGGAAGCTCCGTACTCCATGAACGTTAGATGGTCTTGGCCAATCTCGTACAGCAGAAATTTTGTCGGGGTCTGTTTGTATTCCATCCGAAGACACCACGTGACCAAGAAATTTGACTTCTTTCTGGAATAGCAGGCACTTCTTCGGGTTCAACTTCAGATGGGCATTCCTCACTCGCCCAAATACTTCTTGAAGATTTTTCAAATGTTCTGTAAAATCCTGTCCCATAACAAGCACGTCGTCAAGGTAAACCAGGCACGTCCTCCAGGTTAGCCCTCGCAGTACGAATTCCATCAATCTTTCAAAGGTAGCTGGCGCATTGCAAAGTCCAAAAGGCATCACAGTAAATTGATAAAGACCACTGCCTGCTGAAAACGCTGTCTTCTCCTTATCATCAGGATGAAGCCCCACTTGCCAGTATCCACTCCTAAGGTCTAACGTAGAAAACCATCGTGAGCCTGCCAACGTGCTTAACGTGTCGTCAATTCGTGGTAATGGGTAACTGTCTTTCTTCGTGACATCATTTAATTTTCGATAATCGACACAAAATCTTAATGTTCCGTCCTTCTTGGCAACCAAAACTACTGGCGATGACCAGGGACTCGTCGACTCCTCAATGACTCCATCTTGTAGCATCTTGTCTATCATTGCCGAGGCATCTTCTTGTTTTGCTAATGGAAGCCTCCTAGGTGGTTGTCGAATAGCGGGCGAGTCGCCAGTATTTATCCGATGCTGGACTATGTCTGTTTTTGTAAGGGCCTCTGTATTCTTGGCAAATACTGAACTTTCCTTTTCTAGGAACTTGATTGCCTCCCTTCGTTCATCCTCAGATAAATGCTCCAACTGGGTAGTCAGCAAGGTCAAAACTTCCTGGTCTATTTTCATAGATGAACTTCTTCCCTCTGTTTATTCCTCGCACCTCGCTACCCATGTGACCGGTTCATAGGAGCCAATCGGTTTGCCTTTCTTAATTGTCACAGAGTGGGAATTTAAATTAACGACTCTAATTGGGATTTTGTCTTTAGTCCGGGTTAAGGTTCTCGCTACAATAATATTGGGTAGGGACTTAATCGATTCGTCATCTTCAACTAGGCCAACACGGTACCCTCCAGGATTTCCTTCTAAGGCAGCATCGATCATTTGTTCTGAATGAGCAGGAATCTTGATTGTCTGTGTTGTTAACAACCTTGCTTTATGGAATTGGTCATCTGCGGTTGCCAGAATAAATTCCTCATTTCCAATTTTTAAGACTCGCTCCCCTACGTCAACAATAAATCCCTGCTCTCCCATGATGTCTAGACCCAAAATGAAATCATCCATAATGTCAGCCACAATGACCATGTAATTGAACCTCAACCGTCCAACCTGCAGTTCCAAGTTGACCTCTCCATGGACCGCAGCCCTATCCCCCGTGGCTGTCCGAATGATTACTCCATTTTGCTTCTTGTCAATCTGCAAGCCTGATATAAACCCTGGCCGCACTATTGATGACGTAGCACCGGTGTCAATCGTAAACACGCATTTTCTTCCATTCACATATCCTTGCAACAACAGACTACTTGGTATTCTTTGGAGCTGGGAAATCTTTATTTCTCTGGGGGCACCGCATTCCCTAGCCAGCACAGCCCCCTTGGTGCTGGCTATCTTTAGTTTTCCTGCTTCTCTTCTACATTCACAGCATTTACTCGACTCTCCGAGTTCTGCTGTCGACAGTCCCGTTTCATATGTCCAACCTTGCCGCAGTTGAAACATTTAATACCTCCGCTCGGCTTTCCTCTATTTTGTTGTTTTTCTTGCTTTCCGAGGCCATCCAATTTATCGCATAATTTGGTGAATATTTTCTGCATCTCAGTCAGCAAGGGGTTCTGGTTCATTTCTGGTTGCGATTCTTCGAGAGTCACAGCTCGCACTCTCGACCTTGGAGTATCCCTGTAAGCGGCTTCTACTTCGAGTGCACGCACCAAAGCTTCGCTACTACTTTGGTGTCTCGTCAGCCTCAGAACTCGCCTGACCTCTTCGTCCCTTATACCATCTAAAAAGGCCCCCACGGCTAATTGTTCCTGAAATTCTTTAGGTGCACTCGGATACGCCAGGTGTGCCAGTCTCTCTATCGCAGCTTCAAATTCTTGTAAACTTTCCCCAGCTTTTTGCATCCGGGATTTCAGCTGAGCCTGGTATAATTGGGCAAGGTGTTGATCGCCATACCTCAAATCTAATGCAGCTTCCAAAACTTTGAAGTCCCTTTGTTTCTCAACTGGGATGGTTTGGAGTAACTCTGAAGCTTGGCCCCTTAGTGCTAGAACTAATGCCATGGCCTTTTCCTCATTATCCCAATTGTTCGCACACGCTGCTGCCTCAAACTGCCTCTTGTACGTCGTCCAGGAACTTTGGCCATCAAAAGAAAGAGGTTTTAGTCGCTGTCCTGATGATACCACCTGCTGGCTTCCTCTATCTCTCAACTGTCGTTTAAGCCGGTCTATTTCTCCTTTGACTTCTTCTTCGAACTCACTCATCTTTTCTTCAAACTGATTTACTTTTCCTTTTACTTGACCGACTTCGGTCTTGACTTCACCTACTTTTTCTTCTACCTTGTTTATCTCTTCTTTGACTTCACTCTTGACAGAAATGATTGCGTCCTGTTGTATTTTTATTTGATCGCTCAGGATTTTCCTTAATTCCTCCTGGCGTCTTTCTTCCAAGTCTTCCATTATTTTTCTGAGTTCGTCTTTTTCCTCTTGACGTTGTCTTTCTTGCTCCTCTTTCTCCTCTTGTTGTCGTATCTTCAGGTCCTCCATCATTACTCTTAATTCGGCCCTTTCTTCTTGACGTCTTCTTTCTTGCTCTTCTTTTTCTACTTGACGTCTTCTTTCTTGCTCTTCTTTTTCTGCTTGACGTCTTCTTTCTTGCTCTTCTTTTTCTACTTGACGTCGCTTTTCTTGTTCTTCTTTCTCCTCTTGACGTTTTTTCTCCTGTTCTACTTTGTCTTCCTGGCGTCTTCTTTCTTGTTCTTCTTTTTCTTCATGACGTTTTTTCTCCTGTTCTTCTTTGTCTTCCTGCCGTTGCTGTGCCATCATTTTTTGGAACTGTTCTAATAAGTCCTGTATTTGTTTATCGGATGCCATACTTCTTGTTGTTACGGGCATACGATGAAATTAAAATAAAATAAATTTAACTGTCACGTCAATATCGGTAATGGAACTTTCCAGAAAAATCTCGAAACAGTACGAAAAAGTCTTATCCAGAGTCGTTTGTCACTATCCAGTTCAGAGAATTTAATAATCTCCACTAATGTCCAAATAGAAAAGTTCTAGTAATTTCCACGCACTAACACAAAAAATGAGTCTTTTTCAGTGTCTCTATCACTACTCAGTTTAAAGGGTTTAATACTTAACACTATTTTTCTGTCCACAAATAACCCTTGAACAATGTCCAGTAAATTAGTCCTGTGTTAGCACTAAACCGCGAGAATACTTCTCGAACACTCCAGCACAACTTCAGAGCTCCTCTTGTCATAAAATTCCGCTTTCTGACACCAATTTGTAACGTGTTTCCACCCTTAGGAAACCACCCTCGCAAAATCCGTGGGTTCCAAAAATTATAACAAGAGATGTCCACTAACACACTTTATTAAATATTTACTGGATACTTCACAATACTATTATTAATTTAAATACACTTTACTGACTAAAATCACAATGTTTATCACTTTGTTTATCTTTGAAGTCTTAACCTCACTTTCTATACTTTCTGAACTTTCTGAACTACTCGCTGAGAATGCGGTCGGTCTTTTATACCTAAAAATGACAGATCTCGATTTTTCTGTGATGACGCCACCATTCTCTAGATAATTCCAGATGTCACCAGAACTAACTTCTGGTAGGTTTCTCGAGTAGGTGCAAATACACTACATTCATTCAGACATTCGATCTGTTGAAGTCTGCCTACTTTTTAGTAACATAACCTTAAATTTTAAGGGGTGCAGCATATTACAATATAAAATCGTTAAAAATAAACGAATCTCACCACTGAAGTCTCTTGCTGGAGCTAGCTAACCTTGAGTTAAATGAGCATTTTAGTACTTTTAGTTTTTTTTGAAGGCTTAATTTCATTTGAACACGTAACAACAATAATTTGGCGCCTGGTTTGACGTAGCAAACAGGTGGGGCCATTTTTGATTTAATTTTTGCCATTCATGATTTTGTTGTAAATCAACAAGGTAATTTTGCAAGCTATCTGTTACATAATATTTTGATTTGTTATAGAAAATATTTTACAAATTTTTATGTTAATGTCGTATTTAAACGTTCAGTATATAGATGTTTAGTAGTAGCCATGACCATAGACCGTAAATTCATGAAATTCTGTTCTGTGTCGAGTATTGTCGTTAAATTTATTCGCTGAATATTTTTTTTACAGCTTGAACCTATTTCTTTGGGTTACTATTGGGTATAATTTTTGGCATTTCTAACAGTTTTCTTTCTTAGCTGATATTGACACGTTTTGCTTATTATACAGGGTGTATAGTATATAGTAATTTTATTTCTGGTGTCGCGGTAATTTTTTTACAATGGCTTCAAAAATAGATTCGGGTAGATTGAATAAGGACGAACTAATTTACGAATTGAAGATTAGAGGATTGGAAGATGTTGGAACGGTAGAACAAATGCGTGCAACGTTAAGAAGACTTTTACGTTTGGAACGTTCTGGAGATTCATTGACTTACCCTACATATGATTTAGATTGTAAAGAAGAGATTACGATAGCTGATACTAAAATAAGCGAAATCGAAAATCTGATCAAGGACTTAAGCACTGGAGAAGATAGTGGACCTTATAAGAAAATAGAAGCGAAGATCGGTCATATTTTAATGAGAGTGGATCGTATTAAGACAACGGATGATGGTACGAAGAAGCAACGAAGTCAATTATTAACTAGGATTTTACAACTTAAGTCGACTTTAGCACAACGAGTTAAACGGGTTACCTTGGAAGAAAATATGTTGGACGCCAGCATGTTAAGTTTACACATGGGAGGTTCTTCTTCGGAAGACAGTGATGCTGATGTTTTTACTAGAAATAAACCACTAGGGTCAAGCTCTACGCAACTTCCTGTCACTGCTCCAACGGTTAAGTCTATTCCTGTGATTAAGTGGAACGTTACGTTTTCGGGAAAGCCTAAAGAGATGTCGGTATTAGCTTTTATTGAACGAATAGAAGAATTAAGTATTGCTAGACATGTTTCTAGTCAAACTCTTTTTGAATCGGCAGCGGATTTATTTACTGGTCATGCGTTGGTTTGGTTTAGGGCAAATCATTCCAAATTTTCTAACTGGAATAGTTTGTGCAAAGGTCTAAAGGCACAATTTCTGGAAATAGATCATGATGAAAAATTATTTCAGCAAATCAAAGAGCGTAAGCAGAGGGAGGAAGAATCCATTGGAATTTACTTTGCTTATATGAGAAACGCTTTTGCCAGGTTATCTGTCAAAGTTCCTGAGCTAACGCAGTTGAAGATCTTACGGGACAACATTAAGCCTTTCTTTCAAATTGCTATTGCCCGGGATGAGCCAAAGTCACTTATGGAATTGGAAGAGATGTGTGTGAAACTGGAACGGAGATGTTCTTCGATTGATACTTTTTCGTCTACTTCTGTGAAAAAATGGGCAGTGGAACCTGACTTAATGTATATTGCTTCGGAACCTTCGACTAGTTCACGTACTTCTGACCATAGTGTGACGATTTCTCGACAACCGTCAAGAAATGCTACTCTTACTTGTTGGAATTGCCAAGCAAAAGGACATAGTTCACGTCAGTGTCGACAACCAAGAAGAAAATATTGTTTTAAATGTGGAGCACCCAACGTTACGAAATGTGATTGCCCAAAGTGTAAAAAACCAGTTTCGGGAAACGCGAGTACGAGCCATTAAGAGGTCGATTAGTGGAGGACTCGTGTGCGACCATTTCGAGTGTTTCAGTTGAAGAAAATTTTTCTCAACAGAAAATTATTCTAGATTATATTTTAAGCCATGCAGAGAATGATCAAAGGCCGTATTTGGAAGTATCAATTTTAGGAAAAAAAATGCTAGGATTGTTGGATAGTGGTGCAACCAGAACCGTGGTCGGAAAAAAGGGTTGGAAAATATTACAAGACCTAAATTTAAAACTTAATATGGAAGATTCTCCTCACTGTACGTTAGCAAACGGAAGTAAATGTCAAAGTAATGGGTCAATTTTAGTACCGATGACACTTATGGATAAAGTGAAGCTTATTAATGTCTTAATATTGCCAGATTTAGACCATGTTCTTATACTTGGAAATGATTTCTGGAGAAAAATGGAAATAATACCGGATCTAAGGAGAGACGTATGGAAATTTTCGGATACGGAAGAAATATTTGAGTTGAACACTATAGAGGCTGATCTGTCCACCGAACAGAGACAAGTCTTCGAAGAATTTATCGAACAGAAGTTTAATTTGATGGGAAATTCTGTTGGATGTACTCATTTAGTTGAGCATGAAATTATTGTGGATTCCCCACCGATTAAGCAGCGGTATTATCCTGTTTCACCTGTTGTACAGCGACAGATTAATGAAGAGTTGGAGAAATTATTGGAGTCGGATATTGTTGAGCCGTCTACTAGTGCGTGGTCTTCCCCCATCATATTAGTATCGAAAAAAGAAGGAGGTTATAGATTCTGTGTGGACTTTCGGAAGTTGAATCAAGTTTCGAAGAAAGATGCATATCCTTTACCATATGTATCAACCATTTTGGACCGATTAAAGGGAGCTCGTTATCTTAGTAGCCTAGATATTAAATCAGCGTATTATCAGATACCTTTAAAACCTAACAGTCGAGAATATACTGCATTTACAGTACCGGGGAAAGGATTATATCATTTTAAAAGACTATGTTTTGGATTAACCAATGCACCCGCTTGTTGGCAACGTTTGATTGATAGAGTTTTAGGGGCGGATTTAGAAGAAAATGTTTTTGTCTACTTGGATGACATAATTATAATATCGCCATCTTTTGAGAAACATATGGAAATTTTAGAAAAAGTGTTTTCAAGATTAATAGCGGCTGGATTGACTTTAAATCGAGAAAAATGCAAATTTTTTAGATCTGAGTTAAAATATTTGGGATATGTCATAGATAATAAGGAAGGATTGCGAGTGGATCCGGACAAGGTACAAGCCATTTTGAATATACCTACCCCAACTTGTGTGCGAGATGTTAGAAGTTTTCTTGGTATGGCATCATGGTACCGGAGGTTCATTGAAAATTTCTCTTCGATTATTGCACCTTTAACTTCTTTGTTAAGGAAAAGACAAAAATTTGAATGGACTTTCGCTTGTGAAGAATCTTTTAGAAAGTTGAAAGAGTTTAGTTTCGGCACCTATATTGACTACCCCAGATTTTACAAAACCTTTTAACGTTAAAACGGATGCTAGTGGATATGGAATCGGAGCTGTTTTGACGCAGATTATTGATGGTCAAGAACGGGTAATTTGTTACTTAAGTCGGTCTTTGACGAGGCAAGAAAAGGCCTACAGTACGACGGAAAGGGAACTTTTAGCCGTGCTTCACGCATTAGAGAAGCTACGACCGTATCTAGAAGGAGCTACGTTCACTGTGGAAACGGATCACCATAGTTTGGTATGGTTGGATAACATCAAAAACCCCCATGGTAGATTATGTAGATGGGCTGTGAAATTACAGCAGTATGATTTCAGGGTGATTCATCGAAAAGGTAAAGATCACGTGGTACCTGATGTACTTTCAAGAGCTGTTCCGAATATAGATTATATCACGGATGAAAATTTGACTTTGAATACTTTTGGGTATGAATTTAAGGACATTACGGATCGATGGTATCTAAAGATGATAGCAAATGTTAATAAGAACCCTTTGTCTTATCCGAAATGGAGAGTGCAAGAGAAATATCTTTTTAAATATGTACATTGTAAAGTTCCTGACCTTTCGGAACAATCTGAGTACTGGAAATTGGTAGTACCTAAAGACAACCGTCAAGATATTCTCAGAGAAGTACATGATAGTCCTACTTCGTCACATCCAGGAATTTTCAAGACATTCGAGAAATTATGTTATCGTTTTTATTGGCCGAAAATGAAATCTGATGTTACCACCTATATAAACCGCTGTCGAGTGTGTGCCCAACATAAGGCTGTTCAGAAGAGACCCGCAGGTCTTATGGGGACCCGGCCACAAGTAACAAAACCTTTCGAATTACTTAGTTGTGATCTTATAGGACCATTACCTAGAGGAAGTCGAGGATATACTCATATCCTAGTAGTCTGTGACTATTTTTCCAAGTTTGCTTTAACTTTTCCGTTACGTTCGGCGACTGCTGCTATGATTTGTAGGCATTTGGAGGAAAACGTATTTTTATTATTTGGAGTTTGTAAACATCTTATCACCGATAATGGAGCACAATTTACGAGTAAGGAGTTTCGGAAATTATGTGACAATTACAATGTGAATATTCTGTACAATGCTGTATATCACCCGCAGAATAATCCAACGGAAAGGGTAAACCGAGTCGTAAAAACGATGTTATCGTGTTACATTCAGGAAAATCAACGAAAATGGGATGTATATTTACCTTTTGTTACCTGTGCTATACGAACCCAGATGCATGAAGTAACTGGATATACCCCATATTATGTAAATTTTGGACGAGAATATATAGGCAATGGAAAGTTTCACAAGGACACCAATATTAATCGTCAGTCAGAACTAGAGATTGATAGGGCTGAAGAAAGAATAGTAAGAGACAGTGGATTTTCGAAAATTTTTGAAGATATTAAAATAAGATTGCGGAAAGCCTATACAAAATCAAGTCAAAGATATAATCTACGGAGAAGGAAAGTAAAGTATAAAGTTGGAGACATGGTGTGGAGAAAGAATCATGTTTTGTCAAGTAAGGTTGACTATTTTAATGCAAAACTTGCTCCCAAATATGTCGGTCCGTGTAAAGTTAGAAAAGTATTAGGAACTTGTAGTTATGAGATTGAAGGTGAAAACGGAAAATTAGTTGGTGTGTATCATGTGAATGATCTTAAACCTGCTAATGAATTAGGTTAATTCTTTTGGGTCGTTTTCTAGTTAAGTACCTAGAATAAGTTAGATTAGGATTATTATGGTATAGTTTAGCTTTTTTTTGAGTATGTTATTATTGCCTGAAGAAAGCCTTGAGACGAGCTATTCTTCACTGTGCATTTCAAGTCTTTAGTTTCGTGTGTATAATAGTCTTGAGGTGAACTATTATAATACGTTTTAAGCCTCGTATTAGTTGCAAGTGTGATAGTTTTAGGGCGGACTATTACCGGACATTTTAAGCTCTATTTTATTTTTTTCTGTTTCGTGTATCTTCAAAAAAAATTCTTGCAGAATTTTTTTTAAGGGAGAAAAAGGGGGATTTGTAACGTTAAATTGGGTTCCGATCTTATAGTTGTATATGCGGTTGTAAATTTAAAAATGAGTGAGGCTACGTTTGTTTTTTTAAATGTTTTAGTTGATACCTGAGGAAACGGGTATTTATATTTGCTTCTTTTCTTTTGTTGATAGCAAAGTGGATAGAGAAGGTAACTTGTTTGTGTATTGTTGGTTAAATAAAAATACTCTGGAAACCTTCTTGTTACCTATGGGTTTTATTTCATAGAATCATTATAATTTAGGTTCATGGATTTGTCATGTCTGGAGGGTTATAATAGTTTTTATTTTATGTATTTTTCCTTTGGTTGCTGGCAGGAGGTATTTTGGCTGCCTAACCTAAAACGATAAACAAAACACAAGTTAGTAATAGCTACTAGGGAGAGTTTATATTGTATGACTTACTGTTGAATTGAGCTAATCCTATTATTTTTCCTTGCTATTTTCTCAGGAACTCGGTTCCAACAAAGTGTGTAAACATCTTTGGGAATGTCTGTAAGTGTAGGCAAATATACACATTTCAGGGCGTATAGTCTGGAAAAAGGATTTAGTTACACTTCTATTAGTTACAACAAAACCACACTCTCTTACCTGTAGTTAACAAGTTCTTATTTATTTATTTAAAAGAATAAGTCTGGTAGAACTTTTTATTATTCCTTTTTGTCAGCTGTCATATTTCAGTTTGAGGAAAAGTGTTACCAACATTGGTTATGGAGGAAAAATTATGGCATTTAAATTATTAATCCTAGTTTTATTTATTTTTATTGTAAATATGGTTCGATCATGGGTTTTATGCTTATTAGTCTCTATTTTAAGAATTGCTTTAATCATTCTATGGTTAGGACTATTTTCTGTGTATTTATAAATTAATACGCGAAAAGGAATTATGGGTAGGTTCCTAATGAAATGGCAAGCTGTGATTGGTGCTCGAGAACATGTGGTTGACCGGAAAAGAAAACGTGGGTTTCTGTTCACTGGTTAGCGTGTCGTTCCGCCATTCAGTCGAGATTTTTCCTGACTTGTTTTTTTTAAAAAAAACATCCCGATATTCACTTTTGGGGATCATGCTGGAAAGTCTTAAAGTTTAGAAGGGCCTGATTGTTTGTTAAGCTGTTTGAAGCCGATTATGGTTATTGTGGAACTTCTAAATAGGTAGGAAACGAAGCTAATGGATCCTTGTTGTAGGCAAGACATTGTATATGGTTAATTAATCTATTGGAGAGTTAAGTCTTTACTTTCAAGTTTGGGAGATAGATTTTTCTTGTTATGGAAGTTTTGTTGGAGGCCACGTGCCGAATTTTGGATTTGAATTTGCTGTTATGGTTACGAATTTACGAGTTTGTAGTTGTGAGGACGCTACTAGGACAGACTTTAAGTACGTAGACTGCAGTCACGCATCAGGTTACAGTTACATGACGAGAATTCACCTGGAGATCCTGGAGTTTCTGGTATCATTATTCATCACCTTTAAGGACTTTTGAGGTCGGTGACTTATTTTTAATTTGCGTTACAGTGATGTCCAGAATAAAGGACCCCCTGTTACGTTTCAATTTTTTTGTTCATGTAATTTTTTATACCGATGGCCAGTTTGAGTGCCTAAATATTTGATATGTTACTCATGTAGTATACTTATTGTTTTTTTACAATTAATGTGAGTAACTGCGCAGTTATATACGTATATTGAATTGTCTTGTACATGCACATATCTTAGGATACTAGAAAGATGTTGGATGATAGTAACGTCCGTACAGTATACTGAATTTATTTAAATTAGAAGCGATTTAACATCAGGTAAGAATTTTTTGTACGAATTTTTTAGAGTAAATCAGAGATAGTCACCTCATGACTGAACCTTTCACCATTTTGTAATAAGTTTTTTTCTATTTGGATATACTTGTCCTATTTTCTGTAATAAAATTTTATCTTAAAATTGACTCTACTGTTTATTGATTATGTTGTCAAAGGAGACTTCAAGTATTAGAATAAACACGGAGTTTGGTAATTTTAAATCGGTGTGTCGAACAGGTGCTTAAGGTTGGTGAAATTTTATTGGAAATTACCTGGCGCTCAAACTTTTTTGGCAAAATATAAAATCGTTAAAAATAAACGAATCTCACCACTGAAGTCTCTTGCTGGAGCTAGCTAACCTTGAGTTAAATGAGCATTTTAGTACTTTTAGTTTTTTTGAAGGCTTAATTTCATTTGAACACGTAACAGTGTATAAAGCAGTATTTTTTAAACAATCAATGATTAAATTTTTGAACTTGTTACTGTTTCTTAAGTTTTCTTTTTATAAATATTAAATTATATTATATTACTACATTCACCGAGAGCCATTTTATATAAGAAAATGTGCGTGGTCCTTTGCCAAGATGATTTAACTCTGCCAGAAGCATATTTTTAATAATAGCTTAATTATCTTAATTTATTGCAACAAAATTAACCAAAAAGGTTCAGACAATTCTAGTTTTCTTCGTAGTTTTATAATGATCAACTTAATTTTTTTTAATGGCGATACAAGCAATATCATCATCATTAATCACAGGTCAACAGAAAAAAAGGGCTGCGCTTTTGATCAGAATCATCTAATCCTCTTTTTTAACATGCTGAAAACGATTCTGATATTAAAAAAAATCTATCAGTTCTTGGTTACCACCCATTTTATCCTCTAAAAAGGGCAAAAAATAGGTTTTGTCCTAAGGTTCTGATCTAACTTTTCTGAAGTATTTTGACGAAGCCAATTTTGGACAAAAGAAAAATTACAGGAGATATTAGCCTACTTTACACATACAAAACCTTGCAATATATGTACAATACAATAACGAAAGCAAAGTAGGTACTATAAGAAGTCGGTAAGCAATAACCATACCTATGCATTAGGGATGTTCGATTCTTTCAAAAATATCGATCTTCTAGATCGATTCAGATCGATTGGCGTAAGATCGATTCAGAAAAAAATCGAGACAGAAAAATCGATTTTCTAGAAAATCGATTTTCTACAAATCGATCTCGTAATTTTGATATTGTTACCAAAGACGAATCTTTTTGGCCAGTTGCTCTCAAAAATGCAAAACTATTTCATATAGTTCAACAGTAGAAATTTTCTTTTTAGCACGTTTGCCTGTTTGTTATGCATATTAATCTATTGCACTTTTGAACACTTTATTACCTCATTACAGACACAGACAAAGATATGGAAAATTATTTCGTTTATATTAAATGAAGTTTGGAACTTGATAGCATAGTATATAATAATAAGAACTGAAGGCCCCGTAATAAATTGATTTTTCTATTTCTACGGTGCTTTTAAACTTGAATATAGCTATCGCCAGGTGGCAATGGCAATGGCAATTATAGTGACTCATCATATATATCACAATAAAACTGAATATGATGTGATTAAAAAATACACATAAAATATATTGAAAATAAATATAATAAGATAAAAATATAGTACTTACATTGTTTAAAAAAATTCCGATCTTTTTTTATTCGATCTGGGAATAAAAGAATCGATATACCGATTAATCGTTCATTAAAAGATCGATTCAAAATATCGAGAATCGTACGTAAAAAGATCGATCTAGATCGAACATCCCTACTATGCATAGTCTTCGCAAAAGCTTTTGGTCACTGTTAAGATCTAGGCTTCCTTGAATTACAATTTCTTACACTGGATTCAGTTGAACTTAATAATGTGGGAACAGCACCAACCTACAGCTTTTGTGTTACAAGATCCATGTAATGATGTAATTGTCTGTCGAGAATAACGATTGCACGTGAAATAATTAACACCTAACCTAACAAGAAGATTACGTGTCATTAATATATTTATAAAACCAGTACCATGCAAACTTACTTTTGGATCATTCACTGGAAAATGGTGCCTCTCCAACTCATGTACACCGAATCCACAAACAAGACAAGACACCGTTTTCGGGCATGTTTATGTTTGCACCTAATCTCTACACTAATAAAACGTCCAAATAAAATAATATTTAAAAAAGTTGTCTCTTTACGGTTCACAGTTCTGCATCAAAGTTATTAAAAGACATCCACAATTGTTCACAAAAATGATCAAAATACACAAACGTTAGATTTTACGTCAAGACAAGCAAACTGGCGACGTGGTGGGTGACGCGTTCCATGTCGTAAAATGAAGTAGGTAAACATTTATAAGTAATATTATCAGGGCTGACGACAGGGGGGGGCAGGCGGGGCTGCAGCCCCGGGGCCCGGGCCCGAAGGGGCCCGGCACCATCACTGTTATAGTTATTAAGGTACCAAGGGTGTTATAAGGATAATAACGCACCGAGGTCGGCAGTGTACAATCCCGAGGGCCTCTGGCCCGAGGGAGTGTACGTCGACCGAGGGCGTCATTATCCTATAACACCCGTGGTGCCTTCAACGTTTAATGTCCTGCAAGTCTGTTATTTAATTCGAATTTTATTTTTTTGACATTTACGATTTATTAATTTGACATCTATTATGTTCAGAACGATTTGATGTAAAAGAGAGTAAAAATCAAAATTGTTTGCAAACGCCGCCGTTGCATAGCAACGCATTTTGTTTGTCAATAACGCTATCATAATTTGCTTGTTTTGGGTTGTTTTATAATTTTATAATGCCCTAGGGCGTTATAGATATTCATAACGCCCTAGGGCGTTATTTTTCAATTAATGTATCTCAAAATGGTGTGGTTATTGTAAAATAATAGACTTGTAGGACATTAAATACATTTTTGTATTAATTGTATTTCAAATAAAATATTATGTGTATTGAAAATTAGTATTTTTGATGTGTCCCAGACGAGGGGGGGCTGCCAATTTGGTTTTACCCCCGGGCCCGTACCGGCTCTCCACGGGCCTGAATATTATGTAAAGAATATGTAAACTTGTGTATAAGTAATTAAGTTAATATGTTGACTTAAATATGATATTATTTTATGTAACATATTTTACATAAAATTTTAGGTATTAACTAATGTACAAGATACGTAAAATTATGTAAAATATACATTAACGAATTTTGTTAAAATAGAACTTATTCCTTACATATCATTTATGTATATTTTACATAAATATTTTATATAAAAATGTTCTATTAATCTTACTTCCCAGAGAGGTAAAGTTACATTAATGTTTACTGGGTACACACGCATATGGACTCACAGACTTTTTATTATTATTATTAATTGACATGCTTTTATTAAGTCGACCTGTAACATCTATCTATCTATCTATCTATGTACGTATGTATGTAAGTAATGAGGTCTAAGGAACTAAATTTCACCCACTTCTAATTGTTATATCATCATGAAACGTGGCAATTGTGTGTATCTCTGATGAGAATAAAATATAGTATACTCAATATTAAAATATGTTCAAAATGGCCGCCGCCCCAAGATGGCCGATTATCATTTTCTTTACAACCCTTTTGACATGGGTATCAAAAGAAAGGGATTGATAAGTAGGAAACAAATATGAGATCAAAATTTAAAAATTCAAAATGGCGGCTTCAACATGGTGGATAGGTTTTATCAATTATCGTTGGATTCGACTGAAAATCGGTATCTGTGGGTTATCGAGGTTGTAGATTACAATTATCCGGTCCAAATTTAACAATTCAAAATGGTGGCGTCAAAATAAGTTTAAGTTTTGTAATTTATGGTCCGATTCGTATGAAGATCGATATCTGGGGATTTTTGATGTCGCAGATTATAAATATTTAGTCGAGTTCTTTATATAAATGTCTCCTTAGATATAAGACTAAAAAGTAAAAAAAAAATAATAGTTTAAAAATTTTAAAAATACCTACTCTTTTATAAATACTGCATTAAAAAGCAAAAAATAATCATCGAACCTATTCTCTCTGTCTACCCCGTAAGGGCGTTAGTGTAAGCCGTGTTTGTAATTAAGTATAATATTTGAGTGTAAAAGCGTGGGGCGCTGTCATTTAATCTAATGATGCCTTCAGCGTTTTAATTATCGAACCTGTTCGAAATAGCGTTCGAAAAACGCCTCACGCTTTGATACTCAAATATTATACTTAATTACAAACACGGCTTACACTAAGGCCCTTACGGGGTAGACAGAGAGAACAGGTTCGATGATTATTTTTTGCTTTTTAGTGCAGTATTTATAAAAGCGTGTTTTTTTAGTTTTTTGAACTATTAATTTATTTTTTATTTGATATTTGAGTTCAGTTTGTTATGAAACGAATTTCTGTACAAAAATGTTTGTCGAGTTATAATGTTAGGCACATTATAGTTGACTGAATCAAATAGGTATAATAAAGGTCACCGAACGATTTTAATAAATAAATATTTTTTTGGGACTGCAAAAAAAAATGACCATTTTAAGTCAGTTTTTCACCAGCTTGGGCTTGATAAATGTTGTTAAATGGTGATGAATGCGTCTTAGAGTGCTAATATAATACAATAAAGTCATTCAGGAACGTTTATTTAAAATTTCACCTCATGTTCATTCTGCAATTAAAAAGTTGATTTATAGGTACAGCGTAAAATATGGCCCATTATGAATTAATTCGAACCATCAACTGCAACAGATTCCGCTACCCAATAAAAATGTTGCTTAACTTGAATTTACTGGCTATTATAAAGTAAATGAAATATGAAAAAAATTAAAAGGTTGTTAGGGATTCTTCATAAAACCATCAAAAATATTTATGTCAGTGAAAGTCATATCTTTATGAGCGACGCGACGCGACAGTTGAACAGAAGCTGAGTTTTAATCTCTAGCCAGTTTAAGAAAAAACTTAGTGACTGTATTTAGTCGATATAATAATGCAGTGTTCTAGGATGAAGGCAATTTTATGTAAATAATTTTTTTTCTTGCTTAAAATTGATACTGACAAGAAAATGTTTTATGTTTTAATATTTGTATTAGAAATCGATGACTTGAAAAATGTTAAGTACTTTTTTTAAATAATTCCCGGTGGAAAATGATCGTGAAAATCGATTTTTCTTTTTCTGAAAAATGGATGTTTATAACAAAGGAAACTACTTTAACCAACAGACATCTCAGCGCTCCCCTGTAACCTTTCAAGTGGATACCGATAAAAATTTAAAAGTTAAATACTAAGCATAGAAGTTATAGTTAAGTTTGCATACGTGGGTGGCATGGTTTGGAAAATAATATATATTTGGAGGCATATTCAATAATTTTATAAGAGATATTAGTATACAAGCCAAAACGCAGTAAAGGAAGTAAATCTTAGGATAGGCAGTGACACCGTCTACCTGCCGGCAAAACCAAAGAAGACATGAAAGAAATCAGTGTACGTATCTGAAAAGAAAAGCACAACCATCAGAGGATAAGTTCTTAACCATCTTTTTTATTGCAAACGCATATTTTTGTAATATTGGATGTAATAATTTTTTTCTACACAATACTGAAATACTAGTTCCAATATACAGAGAGTTTAACTAATCCCCTAGATAAATAAACTCTGACGTGTTCATATTATTTGTACATTAAGTCCTTAAAGGGTCTCTGTTGTACAGATGTCACGATAAATCATGACTAAGTAATACATTATTTTTTTTACATCAACTTCCAAGTATAGTCAAATATATTGACTCTAAATTAAATCTGAAATAATCAATAGCGTGTATTATATCAAGCAAAGGCGGAAATTTTGTGATGTGGATCTATTACAGAACGTAGGAACGAAGACATAGCAACTGTTGCTGCAAAAAATTGATGATGACGGGAATTGCCTACATGGAGCACTAAGCCATCAGCTAGAAGGAGAAAACATAACTTACAAAAATTATAGAAGCGTGGGCAATGAAATACTGGGAGTACGTTCAAGGAAGGGACCCAATACATCTTCTGAAGCGCTAATACTCAACAGCAACAAACTAGAAATGGGGAGACCATGCTACACATGGACAACAACGATTGAGAGGATCATGAACAAACTAGGAGAAGACCAAGCACACTGGGAACGGAAGAAAAGAGATGAATATCATAAAGAAATTGCAATGATATATGCTCTGCCAGAATCAGAAATGGGGGAAGCAAAAAACTTCTGTACTATGAGTCGTATGACTCTCGCTGCTGACAACAAGCATTACCCAAATCTAACCCAGCGCAGACATAGCCATGCCGGCAGCATAAACGTAATCTGCAGACGCATAAGGCATAGTCAAAATGATTCGGTAATATTCGGACATAATCGTCACCGGCTTATTGGTAAAGTGGGGTCGTAGAATGTGCACAGAAAAGCCTCCAGCGTCTGCAATTAACTGATAGTTTGATAGCTTATTTTTTTTCCAATTATGTCAATGTAACAAACACATAAATTTTATAAGAATAGTATTTTAATTCATATTTTTATTTCTAAAAGTAAAAAATCTAAAGGTGTATAAAACTGTTGCAAAATAAAATAAACATACAGCCTGTCGCCTACAAATGTAGTAAACTGCAGACGTACTAGGATAACTACGTCTGCACTTTACTCTCGTTTTCATTGGTCGTATTATTCTTAAAAACCCGAAGCGGTCAGCGATGCCTTATACGTCTGCAGATTACGTGTATGCGACCCGGCAGTGTTTCTCAGTTTAGCAAATCAACAAATTATGGGTCTGAGTTTGAAAATTAGGCCGGGTATCAACATTTTTCAGTTTCTCTTCTCCCCTAAGTTCAGAAAAATTCAAAAAGTTGCCATTTAGTCCCTAAAAACCGCGTGTTTCGAATTCTATTGTTAATAACACAAAAAATTATAACGCGACTTTGTTGGTTATAGCACTTCCCCAAACAAGAGGTGCGTTAACTTAGCTCCTGCTAGCTCAGTGCTGGTCGGTGGGTTTTTTTTGTGAAGTTAAATTTTTAAGTTGTATTAGGCCTTAAGGACGCCAGCGTATTTTTAAAGGAATACTTGTTACACAAAACCAAAAAAAAATTATAGATAATATATTCTTGAATATAGTGGTGAATATGAATAATAACACACAGTAGATAAAATTTGAACAATATATTACAACAGAACAAATGTTTAGAAGTTTACAATTTCCTTACAAAAGATGCATAAAACTTAACTATAAGATAAAATACATGTAATAAAGATTGATAATTTAAATTCAAAGATAAATGTGAAATGATAACAAATTTTTGAGTTAAATAAATGTTTTTAAAAATAACAACGACTGGTTTTTTACATTATTGCTTCTGACCAAAACGTTTGCAATGACAGTACAAATTTTTAAATTCTTACGTAACTGAATGGCTGCAGCAGGACTATGGGGCTGGAAGCTGCCGAAATTTCGGTATATGAGGGACGTACAGTTGAGATGGGATCCCAAAATGAATCTCCTTCTAGCTTGGAGTATAAGCTCCGTCCACTCTCAACGAAGACGTTTTCTAAAATCACCAAATTCCTTACATAAGACTGATGAATATTGATTTTTACTCGGTCACTCCTCTTCACTTGGTCCAGGAATTTTTACATAAGAATGGGAAAAATAAGTGGTTAAAACCAGTCGGGCAACATAGAAATATGAAATTACGATAGCAAATTTGATAATAGGTACTATGTATTCAGATACAAAAATTACGATAAAACTACTCAATCAACTACAAAGAAAACTTTACCACACTAAACTAAATAGAAATGGTAAGTTATGAAAAAACAAAAATTAAGATAGCAAGATATTAAGTTAAAGCAAAAATATTTTTTTTATGACCAAAACTACGATAAAAATTACTCTGCAAAATGACTAGATAATATTAAATTAAAATAAACCATATTTTAGATACGATAAATTTGACTACAAAAAAATTAATATTTTCGATAAGGAAAATATTAATAAAAAAATTAGACAAAGTGAATCTGTACCAAATATCACTTATTATGTAATTAACATAATTTAATAAGAAAAAGAACAGGAAAAAATTACAGTATAACATTTTAAGTTAAAGGCCAAGAAAAATTTACTCACGATAAAATACTATAAAAGGTAATCTACTTTAAAAATACTGCCAAAAAGATAAGATTTTTTTTTCGTTACTTTAAGATAAAAATTTAGCCAAAAAGATAAAAGATAATCATTTTACTGGTGGCTTCTCTAAAAAATTAATATTTCTCAAATTGACTCTAAGAAGTTAGACAAAATTATAGCAATGGTGAGATGACGACGATTTGTGCAAACGCTGTGACATTTAAATCACTCGATAATCATATTTTAAACTTGTACAGACAGATAGACATAAGTAACAATAATTTACTAGGTATAAATAGTTAGATATATTTTTATTTACCAGCAGTTAACCGGAATAAGATAATAAACCAACACTTCATTAATGATTAACTTAGGTAAGACAAAGATAGCGATATAGTTAATCCATTAATGAAGCTACACAATAGACAAGAAGAAAGAAAATGGTTCGTTAGTTCAGAAACCTCCAAATTCTAGGAATCTCTGGACAAACGTTCGGTGAATGCTTTAAATCTACAGATTGAATCAAAAGATTATCAAAGAAAAACACTCACCTTACGTCTTCCAGAGGTATTCCCAGCAGCAGACCTTCTGAACAGATTCGGCTTTGAGCCTGGTTCCAGCCTAGGTACCATAAAACCAGAAAGTTCCACCATGAATTCCTGAACCAACTGTATTCTGTAATGCATCCACACCAATATGTAGTTCACCTAGAAAAACGCATCAAACAGCAGAAAAAATATTTAGGAACCACAAAAGGGAATATAGGTGACCACCACGGGTCAATCTATAATTGTCTAACATTTTCGTTACCCAATTATAGATAAGATAGTTTGACAAGTGGGCTGATAATAATTATTTAAACATCGTTAAATAATCACGATACATAAAGATAGAATGCCAAATGGGCCGATAATAATAATTAGTTAACCTCTTCATTAAATAATTATCGAACAAACGGGTAAACATGTGTTTAACCTTTTAAAACAAAACACACGGTTTAACAAAATTATTCTCAAAAATATGTCAACTTACAAGCTTAAAATATAGGTACAATTAAAGTAACTACATAAAATAATCGAAAACTTTAAGGATTATTACAAAGATAAAAGTGAATAAGGCACAAGTCATCTCACCATTGCTACGAAGCCAGACAGGATCTTCCAAACACCCGCTCGTTACCAGCGTTGGATCAAAGATGATCAATTTTCGTCTCGATTCTACCGTCAATTATCAAAATTCCTCGCCGCGGCGCTGGATGTCTTAATTACATTTACCTACCAGATATTGTTTAAGGTTCGCGCACACTGTAGCATACTACTTTATAACTCAAAACGTCACAAAATATTTTAAACTGATCGCAAAACAGCGAAAAAATACTAAATAATAACAAAACACAATGTTAAAGGGAGCTGCAACGGCATTTCGACAGAAATTCCGTTACAAAATTCACTCTAAAGTTGCGTAAACTGAGATCTTTAATCTGTGTGGCAATTTAATCGAAATCAATTGAAAACGCGACCGCGATTCAAAATTTCATAGAAAACGCAGGACGACTGGTCTCAGGAGATCACGCTGTATCATGCGTGCAACTTTTATTCGCCGGTTTCATTAATCAAGACATTAATTTGTGTCCATAAACTGAAATCACACTTTCGCGGCACTTCGATGGCTTAACGGTGATATCATTATTGGATACAGACATTCGCATGTTGATAAGAATTTTAATCAGCGTAAGTCGAAATAAAAACAGAATAAACTATGCAAAAAGACTTTAATGGATTTTAATGTTTTAAAATATATGCCATAGATGGGAGAGATTACGGGGAATTTAATGTTATATGTAATTAAGATAAACTCTTTAATAAGCTCGAAATTAATTGGAAGAATTATAAAGGACACACTGATTTTCAAATGTGAAATTAAAAGTTCTAATGTTTGATACATTTTTTCTTAAGTATTTGATCTGAATCAAAATCCTTTTCTAATAACACAGGCACACAAAAAATATTTTTTGTCATGTACCAGAACACTCACTAGTCTGCTCGTAGCTAATTTAGTCCGCTGAACCCGAAAGTGGCATTGATCTGGCCCGATCAGGTCACAGTTTTAGCCTATGACCTAAAATAACCCCAAAAATGTCGTTAAATAGATTTAATTTTCAAATGTAAGAAAGTAGACTCCTATATTTTTGACTGCTGAATCAGAAAAATATGATAAATTCAGTTGTTCATAATCACAGGACCAAAACTACCTCTAAAAGGGAGTAAAAGTGCAATTTCAATGTTGGAATTTCAAAAACCTGCAAGATCTCCAAAATTACGTTTCCTCGCGTTTCTTTCAAATTTAGAGTGCCCGTAGAATTTAGAATGCCTTGAATTTTTGATATTTTCCAATTAAAAAGATCTATCAAGTGGCAACCACGTGCATCATCTTATTCCGTTGCTCCTTTCAGGGGCTACCAGTAATCTGCCATCATGTTGTAAAGTAGTTGTTTGAATTCGAAAAGACTTTTTCAATCCCATTCCCCTTAATATCACTGGTTTAATTCTTTGGTATCTCGGGAACACCTACCTCCTTGCTGGACTTCTAGGTACATAATCCGAATGGGATTCTGAAAAATGCAGCTTTGGAGTCCTAAAAAGTATTCTGTAAAATCTATTTTTTCTAAAATGTTTGTTACCCGATATTTGAAACCAACCGGAGGTTCTGTTTCCCCCGTTTCATTTTGTTTTGTTTGATTTGGCTGAGCCGCTTCAGTTGAGCTACTTTGAATTTTGCTTTCCCCCGTTACATTTCCTTCTGTATGTCTAGCTGCTTAGAGATGTTTTCCCGTTCTTATTTTGTCACATTAGGTTGAGTTACTTTAGATTAGATAGCGGCCCGTTCCTGACTCAAATGGTTACTTACTATTTCACTGACTCTTTATCCACTACCTTCAACTCCAGAAAACCGCCGCACGCCTTCGTAAAACATTTATTCTTGATAAAATACCGCCGAGATGAGATTGTTTGACCTAGTGAGGGTGATTCCTATGCGCTTAGAAAAAAATGAAATATCATCCTATTGAGCATTTTGAAAAACGGGGAGGAACCGTTATTTCGGAGATTTTGCCTATTATTGAAATTTCAACATTGAAATTGCACTTTACCCCCTTTTAGGAATAGTTTTTACCCTGTGGCCATGAAAAACTGAATTTATTATATTTTTTATTCAAAAATATAAGTCTACTTTCTTATATTTTTTATGCGACGTTCTGAGTAAAATCTTCACGACTATATATGGGAGCTGGTGGTCTTCATTTCAAACAATTATGAAATGACATGTAAGTAAGTACTTGTAGATTAGATTTGTAGATTTTAAAAAGAAGCTATATTTTAAGACGAATATTACGTCGTTAATATACCGTCCTTAGGAGGGGTTGTAAAGCAGTTTGTCACTTGTCTATTAAATGTTAGGCAAGTAAAAAATCCATGCTCTTCTAAAAGAGGAAAGGCTCGGCAAAATTTGCAGGTCCAGGGATAGCTCGTCTCCTGGCAACGGTGATAGGCCTTTGTAGCAGAAATAGACTGACGTTAAATAAATAAATAAAAAACTTTCCATTGCAATTGGGTCATATCCGTCATACAAGGTGATTGCCAGAAGCCTGCAAACTGTTTTGTTTCATATAAACTATGTTTTATTCTAATTTTAGAGCAAAATATTACTAAGGTTTTTGTATAAGCATACCAAAGTACGAAGATGTACAAAATATTTAAGCTACAATATACCGTGCTCTCATGTTTTTGTTCTAGAACCTTCCAGAATTGGCCTAGGTCGGAAACAACTTTCTTTGGATGAGCAAAAACCGGACTCTCGCACATATCGATTTGTTATTTATTATAACACTATATTTTATGATAATATTATCGAACAAGTGAAAGAATTGTACCATATTGGAACACAATGTTAATCAAACAGGTATATGCCACTCGTTTTGTACATCTTTTGTGAAAATTTGAATAAAACGTTTGACGTATTGCAGTTCTTTTTTTCTAAAACAGTATATATCTTCATTGTGGCATTCATACGTAGGTATATTTTTATTTATCGACTCTTCGAATCGGAAAAACACTCTCAAGAGACGGTGTGGGCGATAATAATAAGAAAAAAACATAAGTATAATTATAAATTTTTATTTATAAATTAATGCATAACAGTAAAAATAAGCTATGTTGACGTAGATTAAAACAGAATTTGATTAATTTGAATACAGTCAAAATTCGTCCTAAATGTTTTTATGTACTTCATTTTAGCACAGTCCTCTTCCTGCTTCGTAAAAGATACCTGCCAGCGTTTAAATGGACACTTAATATTTTACTGCTGATCAAGTTTATTGGATATTTTTATTGCACATAAAAATACAATATTATTAATGTAATTAATGATAATGGAGCAGACCCTTGAATTTGCCACACTCATTACCGTGTATTAAATTTGCCATAAAAATAAATACTATTTGTCAATACAAATGGGGAGCTCGAAAAATTGTTTCACATTTTGTATTATTACGATCATACTTCCAACTGTCTTTTGAGAACGTCCAATAGAAGTTTGATAAAAGAATATAAAATATTTAATTCTTCGTCAATTATCAAGGAGGCATTGTACGTCACTTTTTTCTTTTCGATTGTACGTTATTTTATGTACTTTTAGGGGATAGACTCATTTTTTTTTAATTTTCAAAAAAGTGCATTTTTACAATTTCCAAAAATTTGTTACCCTCTTTTTTCACCCAATTTTCATCGAAACAAAATGATATATACTATAGAAAGCCTCGTATACCTTCAAAAATTATACAAATATATAGTCTGCCTTCTTAAAATTATGTTCTCCGTTTCAAGTTAGTTGAAAAGTTGTATAATTTGCATCAATATTATGAAGTCTTATATATTATTAAAGATGGATGATATTATATTCTTTAACTGAAGGTGAATTGATTTGCATTATTTTTCAGTAAATATTATTAATATAATAATAATAATCAAATCATTTACGTGTTTTTCGTATTTTATTGCATTATTGTAAAAAATAAAAAAAATAGTAAATTTATGATGAAATAAGTTTTCCTTTTATTCAAATTTTATAAATTATGAAAGTTAAAGGAAGGTAAAAATAAAAGTTAACTTAAAATTAAAGTAAATATATATTGCTACTTGTTTGAGGTTGAGAGGCATGCAATCTCCTGTCCGTGGCATTGGGGTTTATTTTGAAGAAGGAATTAATACCAGGATATTCGGAGATTGGGTGTGTCCCTTGTCTCTAAATGTATAGACCCTCCCACTCCAGAGCCTTCAGGGATAAAAGGGGGGCATATTACTTTAGATGTTTATTATTGTATTATTATTAATGTGAAACTATTTATTATAAAAATGTTTATTCCGATAATTCACTGTCGGTTTTAAAATTCCAAATGTCATTAATATCATCTTATCCCCTATATTTTATTCGATATTTTCCTCTTCCATTTCGTTACATACTTGTATTTTTAACACGATCATCACTCTCTTTATTCTCACTATCATATACAATTTCACTCTCATTTTCATTTGCATTCTCATTTCCCGTTTCATTATTAGTTTCATTACCATCATATGCCATAACTTCGCCTCATTCCTCATCGATAGCAGATTCATCAAAGGTAAAGTAGTATTACTATGAGAAGATGCCAGCAAAAAATATGCGCAGAAACGAGTTTGTGCGCTCCATCATTCTAAGCCAATGAGAAAGAATTATATGACATTCAATGTCAACACCAGAGGCGGCGGTGCCCTACAGTAGAGCGGCGGCGACGGTAATAATAATAATAAAACAACTTTATTAGGCAAAGTTTAGTAGAACTTACTATTCTTACACTTCTCCTGAACAAAGGTTACTCATAACAGTTGGCAAGTTTTAATCTACTCCATTTTCACAGTTCCTTGACCGCGAAACTTTTATTGTAATTACACATCCCTATACCCCAGATCTATGCCACTGGTAAAAATATTCGCGCATTTTGGCTCCGCCCTGGCATCTTCTCATAGTAATACTAGTCTAGAAGCATCGGCACAATTATTTCCTATACAACAGACACATAGAATCGAACATTTTATATTCAGTTTTCTACAGCTACACTGATTATTTTCACAGCCCTTCTTACATTTACCAGTAAATTTTTAGGAAAAGCGTTACTTTCACTCATAACATAATAAGGCATTATGCCATTCTCAGCTTTAAGCCACCCGAATTGTAACGGATCTTTCTCTCCATTTTTGGACTTGGAAATAGACTCTTAAAGTGTTTTTCTGTTACCTCTTCAGTAGGTGGAATTGCAGACAATTTGCATGCTGTTTTAAGAATGCAGTTTTATACAGTGTGTCCCAGGATAGATGTAACAAGAGGTGTAATGGACCAAAAATTTTGGAATTTTGGAATGGTATTTGGGGATTGAGTCCTGCTTGTTGTAAAATTGAAGTATACCAAAAATGACTTGATTTGGTGTTCTACAGGGTGTTTTATAAGCAAAGTTGTAAAAATCAACGCTAAAATTTTTCAAAATATTAAAAAATTCCACTAAGAAAAGTTATTTAGAATTGCAAACTTCCCATTTTTTCAATAAATTAGTATTTTATTTTGAACCATTATACCTTCTTACATCTCGTATATTCAATTTTTTATTTACCAATAGCCTATTTTTTGAGATGATTAACATTTGCTCCTACACAACTTTAAATATGAATTCAACTCTAATTCGCAAAAAATGAGAAGTTTCAAAAAAATAATTTTATATTCGTCAAATTTGGTATAGAGGTATAAAATTGCATTCTAAATAACTTTTCTTAGTGGAATTTTTTCATATTTTGAAAAATAAAGGTACTTTATTAGTGGTGATTTTTACAACTTTGCTTATAAAACACCCTGTAGAACACCAAATCAAGTAATTTTTGGTATACTTTAGTTTTACAACAAGCAGGACTCAATCTCCAAATACCATTCCAAAATTCCAAAATTTTTGGTCCATTACACCTCTTGTTACATCTATCCTGGGGCACACTGTATATAGAGCACATCAACTAAGACGTCTGATATATAATTTAGGTTCTAATAAAATAACTATCTCAGAGTTTTCCAAATTACAAGATACGTAAACAAACGTAAGCTTTCCAAATTCACAATGGGAGATCCGAGATGGGGGATGAGCTTTCGAAAACATTCAATTTTCACAAAAATTAGTTTCTTAATGTTTCTGAGATCGCTGATTACGAGTGTTAATGCAGATTTCCTAACTTCAGAACGGTACATATAAAATGGCGGATGGACTTTCGAAAAGAATGTTCATTATAGATAATATGTTTCTGGAAATGCTAATTACATATCTGGGCAATTCCAACATAAAGATGAATTGACATCGCTATAATTATACTGTTCGATGGTGCACAAAGCATTATCCATTAGAAGGAATACATTTTGAACGACCGTACTTACAAGATTTCTATATTTTAACAAAAATAATTATGAGATTCAAATTAATATTTAATACTATTTATTTAATACTAAAATACAAAAGACCGGTACTGGAATCGTACGAACACGCATACGTCTGCCACCGCTGTCCGACGGCTACAACGCTCTGAGCGACTGCGGTCCTGAAGTTAATGATATAAATAGCCGAATGCTCCGACTATCAGTGGCGGTCTGGCCAGGTCGGCTAGTCGGCAAATGCCGACTGCGCCCTAGGGCCGCTTCTAACGAGGGGCCTTTTTGGGACGAAAAATTTTTTTTTTATTTCTCCCCCCCCCCGCTCATCAAAAAAATTTGTTCGAATTTCTCCTCCCCCCCCTCAGCAAAAAAAATTTTTTTCAGATTTCTCCCCCCCGCTCACCAAAAGTGAGCGGGGGGGTTTGAATGTTTATTGTAAAATGCCGACTAAGCCCTAGACACCCAGACCGCCACTGCCGACTATACCATATTTCATTTTTCAAAAGTTCGTTGTGCTTTTCAAGTGCATGATTGCCCTAGCAGCGAAAAAGGCATCGTGTTCAGTTCCACCGTAGTTCCGTGCCTGCGTAAAGAATTTTTGTGTAATTTTATTGGAACTCGTTTTATTTCCTATTCAGTCAGTTAATTTATTTGATTTATTCAAAAAATACTGTTTGTTTTAGGTTACTTGATATAGAAAATTGGCACCTTGGTAAGAAATATGACGTGATATCATGTTTGAATCTAATCGACCGTTGTGATACCCCATTAGAACTGCTAAATCAAATTAGGACCTCTTTGAAACCCGACGGAAGAGTGTTATTAGCAGTTGTTTTGCCATTTTCGGCCTACGTAGAATCAGGTAAGATTTATATGCAAATGTACCTTTTATAGTTTAAATAGTGACTTACAATATTGGGTGGTCCTTTCTCATCAAGGAAGTTAATATGCATGCTCCAAATCTAAAAGCCATTGCTATCATTTCAAATTTTGCAAAGGTTTTTGAAATATTGATGCGTTCGTTATACTTCAAAATCCGATCAAGACAATTTTCATCTAACGGGCAGCCGAGGGACGTCCAAATGTCACAACTTTGGACAATATTTGTATAGTTGAAACATTCTTTATAGTGAGAAAGTTTCTGACGTTCTGCGGGGAGAGACGAATAAATAGGGCGGGAAACAGATGTCCCGATGTCGGTCATTGGATGTCGCCATCTTACGTAGCGGTAGGGGTGACTTAACAGTCTAACGGTTTTGACTTCGGGACCGCAGTCGACTGACGTGTTTGTACAGTAAGTAGCATGTGGCAGTATAATTCAATAATTACTTTTATATTTCTTTGTTTCGTAATATGGCTTAGGTCCCATGACTCAATACTAAGATATGTCCAATCTAAATTTCAGAAGCCGCGGCTGCAATGAAAAAGTAAACGGGCGAAACAATACAGTTAAATCCGGCTCTGCGATCTGCACTCCTTGCCTCTCGACAACACCGCCTACTCACAATACTCACATCACTATTCCGATTATTTCAACTATACATCCCAATTAAAAAAAAAATGTAAACAGTAGGGATCGAACCGCCGATCTCATGATTTGTAAGTTGACAAACAACAAACAAACAAAACAGATTTTATTCTTAATTTAAATACAACTATGTGCAGGGCCGTACCGAAGCCTACTACTTTGGGGGATGGGGGGGATCAAAAAAAGAACCTACTCATATACCTTTACATTGCATAATTTCAATAAAATAAAAACTTGATATGGGAAAAGCTACTAAAACTAAAAAATTTAAATCGAATTTAAATTCACTATATACAATGTACAGGGTGCCCTAACGGAAAAAGACCAGTTTTCCGGCGATAGAAACGTTTATAACAAAAACTAAAATTACCATTTGATGTATTTTTTCCGCCGAATTCAAAAGTTATAAAAAAAAACGAATATAAAATATGCTATTTCATAGTTCAGACTTCACGTAGCTGAAAAAATTCCCTGAATTTTCCAGGTTTTCCATGACAAAAAAATATGTTTTTCAATGACAAATAATAATAATTATTAATATGTTAAAGGTGATTTTTACTTTAAATTTCGATTTTATAAAAAAATATATTTGTTTCATAAAATCGTCAGCGAATGAATAGAAGGTTGCAATTTAAAAATAACAACAGTAGGAACTCGTAAGTAGTTTATTGTTTTTCATATTGTGATTCAAAATTCCATGATTTTTGCGAAATATTTAAAATTCACTGAGATTTCCATAATTTTCTTAGGATTTTTAAAATTCCCTGAATTTTCCACATTCTTCAGGTTTTCCATATGAGCCCGAACCCTATATTTTGTGTCATAAATCTTTTGTTTTCAATTTATTGGTTTCTGCGAAAAAAATATATCCAATGACTTTTTTGGTTTTCGACATAAACATTTGTATAGTTTGAAAAATAGCCTTGTTCAATCTTTGTTGGATCATCATGTACCTAAACCTAATACTTACTACTTAAAAGAAATAAAAAAAATTTTTGGTTTACCTAATAAAATAAAAAAATAAGAACTGTTAAATAAAAATAGGTCTTTGATAATATTAAAAATTTTAAAAAAAGCCTAAATAAAGTAAAGAAAAATAAAGGGTAGATAAGGGCCTTTTTCCGCCCATCGGCCATGTTGTATGTCATTATATTTTCCGAGTAGTATATGTCTTGACGAGTAATAAAAAACTGTTCGTTGGAATAGTAGATTATTCAGTGAGCGTATAATGATGGCTATTACACGCGGGGGTGATGTTTGCGGCACGAGACGAAGGCGTGTCGTAAATCATCCGAATGTGTAATAGCCATTATACGCGAACTGAATACTCTAATTTATCCACGACTATCGCATATTTTAACTGTTTTAATCGTTTAAAACTGAAAAAATAAAGTTCATCTACAGTAAAACGTTGACGTGTTAAACGTCAAACACGAAAATATGCACGAAAACATGGAAAAATGGATTCGCCGTTTCCTTATGAAAATTGCTAGTTCCTGATTGGTCAAAGGTGCGTTAGAATGAAAACAACTAGTTCCTGGTTGGTTAAATATGTGTTAGAATCAGATTATGTTCATTATACGTTTGGTTGGAATAATGACTATCATTATTTGACAATTGTTAAATGTAGTATGCAATGATTATACGATGGTCGTGGATAAACATATTTTTGTTTAATACATACCACAATATGTGGTTTTGAGCGCTGACACGTTTAAATTCGCACGCAACGTCGACACTACTACGACTCCCGCGGAAACGATTTTGTTTTTTATACATTGAAGCGCTCGATGAAACAATATAAATTAACCATTATTTATAAGCTTAAATGCTCAACAATGAAATGAGGTATAGTTTATCTTGTTTCATCGAACGCATCTAACTGAAATATACATTAAAAGTTCGGAAAAAGGTAAAAAATTACAAAAAAACTGCAAACATGCCCACTTTGAAATGATATTACTATGACCTACTGTTGTTTTTCAAATGTAAAACATATAGAAATATAAAGATCATATGTTCAACTATAAATAAATAACGCTTAATGACTTTAAGGAGAACTTTTGTTTTTTATGAAATTGGTGGGCGAAAATTATATAGCTTATCTACCCTTGTCCTTTTACAGAAATAACAGTCAAATATAAACAAAAACATTGTAAAATTGCAAAACCAGTTTTGTTTTAGTTTTTTTTCTTTTTATATTAAATAGACGTCCTGCTGCTGTCCCTATAGGGACCTCAAATGTGAGTACTTGACGAACATGATAAGGACGTCCGTTGCGGCACTTATGTGGGACGTTCAGTGTGGTATTCGCTGATATGTGTACATATTTCGGAAACGTGTTGGAGAAAAAGTGGTATGGATATATTATCATTTGTTACAAAAATATAATATTTAAATCAACGGACACGAAATGGACGTCCATCTCCTTTCATACATACTTTCCGTACATAAAATGGACATTCAGAGGACGTCCATTCCGTACAATTTCAAAGTAAATCCGATAATAAACGTCCGGTAGACGTCCAGTATATATCCATGGACGTCAGTACATTAAATGGACATAACACGGACGTGCAGCGGACATCGTGTGCTATCAGGGTTATTAATCTCCACCAATACGGATTTATGACAAGGTCGACAGCCATGAATCTACTGTCTATGAGGCAATACATGTCAGTGATTCTCGATAATCAAGATTAAGTAGACGTATATACACTAATTTTTCAAAGGTTTTTGATCAACTGAACCATGATGTACTACTAACTAAACATTTAATTTAGTTAGCTACAAGGGCGGATCTGGACCTTGAGCTTTGGGGGGGGGGCGCGTGTTGAAAATAACAAAAATGTTTTTCCTCGAAAATTAAAATTGATGAGCGGGGGAGGGGAGTGAAATCACAAAAAAAATTTCTACAATAGAAAACTAAATAGAATATATATTCAAAAATATAAAATAAAATAAATAAAAATTATGAAATTTTAAAACGAAAGTTGATGGGTTACAGAATCTTGGGGGGGTAATTACCCCGTTACCCCCCCCCCTAAATCCGCGCTTGAGCTAGCAATACATTAGTTGGTAGGTCACTTAATTTATTTCATTTGTAAAAGTCATATCTCAGTACTAAGTAATATCAATTATACCCATTCTTGGAAAGATAGTTGAAAAATTGTTACATTCAAGATTAATTTATTATTTTGAAACATTTTGAAACGAATGACCTCTTTTTCGATGGATAGTTTGGTTTCAGTTTCAGAACAAAGAAATCAACGACAGATGCTATGTCTACTCTTGAATTACATCATGCACAGGTACATATGAAAATAAAAATTACGCAGGCTGCACTTTTGTGGAAAATTGAAAAAGTATGGCGTAAAGTCAAATTCATTAAAACTACTTAAAAGTTATTTGGAAAATAGAAACCAAACCACTGTTTATAATGGTGTGGCATCAACAGTAGCGAGTATAAATCATGGAGTACCTCGGGGGTCCATCCTTGACCCCTGTTATTCTTGATCTGTGTTAATAACTTACCGCAATATGTTTTAAATGCTAAATCTGTGCTATACACAGATGATGCTACCAAAGTAAATTTTTATGAAAACTACACTGAATTGGAAAATATTATGCTGCAAACACAGTCGACTACTTCCGAGTGGTTCCAAGACAATGTTTTATGTTTAAACGATACCAAAACAGCAGATATGGTATTTTCTACTCGTATTGAGAAGTATGAAAATCTAGATAATGTAAAATTTCTGGGAGTAATCCTTGATCCTAATCATGTAGACTACGTTGCAAAAAAACTGGCAAAGTGTGTTTTTATGATAAACAATCTAATAGGAGAAGTATCCTTCTTATGTCATTAGCACAGCTTATTTTTCATTATTTCAAGAAATATTTTCTTATTCAATACTAACTTGAGACATACAGCAATTTTGGATAAAATATTTAGTTTATGTAGACATGTTGTGAGATCAATTTCTAGTTTTGGATATAGAGATGACGTAAAATATAAATTCATTGAACATGGAATATTAACAATCCCTTCTTTTTATATCTATCACCTATAGATATAAAAAGAAGGGATTGTTGATATATGTTAAAGAAAACGTAAATGATTATATCGTTCATAGGTATATACATGCCATGATACAAAGCTCGATAACAAGATATCGTTGAGGCATCTACGATTAGGAAAAAAGTAAAAATGGTAAAGTACTTTGGTCCCTCGTTTCTTAACAAACTCCCATTTCACATTACTCCTTTACCATACGCACAGTTTTGTGGCCACTTTTTGTGGATTGCTACCCCGTCAGCCCCTATCTATATCGGGTTTTGGTTTGTTTTCTTGAAATATATGTATAAAGCTATTTTTCCACTGAAAATAATTTATACGACGTAAAAGACAAAAAAATATGGAAGATTGCTATCTTCACTCCGCCAAATTCTTATGCTTATTGTGACGTTCAAGCCAGCGGCGGCTGGTGAAATTTCAATATTTTTTTTCTCGTCTATGGCGCATGGGACCTATACGAAATTTGGGAAATAACATCTAGAGGAGCACTTCTCTAATGACCCCTAAAAAATTTTGAAAAAGCAGTTTGCGAAAAAATTTTTGAAAATTCGTTAGCCTCCCCTGGGTCTAGGAGCTCCTGTTTATTTTTATTTTTTTTTGTCATATGCATTTGACTTTTCATAAAAATACAACAACAGATTTTGGAGTTTATGAAAATATTTTCATTACTAACTGAGATACAATGAATTGAAATATTGTAATTTGTTAAATTGTAAATTACAAAATTTCAGTTCATTGTATTTCAGTTAGTAATGAAAATATTTTCATAAACTCCAAAATCTGTTGTTGTATTTTTATGAAAAGTCAAATGTATATGACAAAAAAAAATAAAAATAAACAGGAGCTCCTAGACCCAGGGGAGGCTAACGAATTTTCAAAAATTTTTTCGCAAACTGCTTTTTCAAAATTTTTTAGAGGTCATTAGAGAAGTGCTTCTTTAGAAGCTATTTCCCAAATTTCGTATGGATCCCATGCACCATAGATGAGAAAAAAAATATTGAAATTTCACCAGCCGCCACTGGTTCAAGCCCTCATAACTTGAAAAGTAGTCATAGCTGAGACTTATTGTGCCCATGAGAACTATTGCTCAAAAAAGCAAAAACTACAACATATCCAAATTTCAAAAAATTCGACTGAGAGCCAATTTCCATAAGGTTTGTGGGGGTCCTTTGACTTAACTTGCAACATATGGTGACTTCGCGCTTAAATAAAAAAAAAATCAGGATTCGTTCCACAAAAAAAATATGAATACCATTTTTGTCGAAAATTTCATCACAAACAATATCCATGTCACGAAAATAAATAGGAAGGTTGTGAGTTATGACAAAAATATTCGAGATGGCTATAATAGTATTTTTAGTTTAAAAATTGTCAAATAATTGCATTTTTTTTGTTTATTTTTGAATCAGGCTCAATCAATCAATCGTTTTCGAGAAAATAGCCAATATATAAAAACGCGCACATTTAATAATGAGAAAAAAAAGGTTAGGGAAGAAGGACTTTTCAGAGAGTTTTAGTATGTTAGATCTGAACTCTCGAGGAATATCTGCATCAAAAATTAGCTCCTTATTATTTTTTTCTGGGTTTAGGCAAAATATTCCATAGATTGGCGGATGAAATGCTATAAAATGTGCTACAAAATATGTACAAAGAAACAAAAATATCGGAGAAATAATTTAATGTCAACTCAAGCGTTAAGCGTTTATTCAAATATTTCAACTAAAAAATGTTTTATTTATTATATTATTTCGTTATGAAAAGAAGAAAGTGAACATTTATCATATCATCTTTGCTGTACTTTATATGTTAGTAATTAATATATTATTTCAAATGTTCCAATGTGAATAGTTGAAAACACCAACCAGTAAAGATAAATGACCAAACTGCCCAAAGAACAATTGGTAGTGTGACGTCACCACCTGTGGGAGATACTGGAAATAAGTCAGCAGTTCCTCGTAAAGACTGAAATAATTTGAATATTAATTATTATTTAATCATCATTGAATATACATTTTGCCTATAATTTTTTTTATTAATGATATAAGAAAGAACACTTTAATTTGTTTTCTATCAATAATTTATTATAACATACACGTTACTGCAGTTCCGGTACATTCACGTGCCATTTTCAAACGTTGATTCAAATCATTGAATTGTTGAATCAACATTTGAAAATGGCACATTAATGTGCCGAAACTGCAGTAACGCGTATGTTACAATAAATTAGTGATAGAAAACAAAGTAAAGTGTTCTTTCTTATATCATTATCATTAACTATCACTAAGTAACGGCTTCCTTAATCGATTTTTTTTATTATTTATTACCAAACGGGTAATATTCTTCTCATAATTTTTTAGGTGCTCCCGACCACAAGCCTAAAGAGTTGCTACCTGTCAGCGGTTCCTGCTACGAAGAGCAAGTACGAAGCGTAGTGGATGACGTTTTAACGCCAGCAAACTTCGAAGTGGTGTCTTGGAGTAGAGTGCCATACCTTTGCGAAGGAGATTTACAGCAGTCCTACTATTGGCTAGACGATGTTATATTTGTGCTTAAACTGAAAACAACTTAAGACTGTAAACAAAAAACACATCATGCTCACATTTTATAATCACACACATATACATTATATTACCTGTTTTATTAGTTTTACTTAACATTTAAGGATAGAGTTTTTTATAAATTTTGCAAATTAAGTCAAATAATATTTTGTGAATTTGAATTGGATGGGAAGTTATTTTTTTTTCTAAGTGTATTAAAATTTATATACAATGTATGAAACTTATTTACGTATATGTACAAAGATAATATAATAATAATTTAATAAAAAGCTATTGTTTTTATCTGTTGTTCTTTTTATTTACAACATTTTGTGCATTATTTTATTTTTATTTGCTGTAAGGTACATTTGACAACTTTACGTCATCTGCCGCGGTTGGTTGTTAGGTGTACGGCCTCATCATAGTTCTTCCCTGGCAGTTCCCGACATCAACCCTCCGTTTTAAAGGGTGTCCTCTTCACTGATTACTGTCTGATTTCTTCTGAACTATTAACCTTTCTAAATTGTCTTCTTTTCGGTTAATGGTAAGTAAGTTTTATTTCGTTTTAATTCACATTTATATGGATAAAACATGTCACAGTTTACAAAATGACATATTAAACAGACAAACGAGTTGCTAAATATAATATGTTGAATTAAATGATTACGAATGCAAACCCATAGTAAAAGAATTCCGTAATTTCAAGGACTTCAATATTGAATTATTTAATATGGATGCCTCATCTGCTATTAATTGGAATATGATATATAATATTAACTCTCTAGAAGAAAAGTTGATTTTCTCAACGAAAACTTATTAAATCTTTTAATCACCATGCTCCTTTAAAGAGAGTTACTTTTAAATCTAACAAACGCCAAGAACCATAATTCACAGACACTTTATATGAGTTAAAAAAAATTAAAAGGAAAGCTTGGTTAAGATATAAAAAAAACTAGAAATGCTGTTCAATGACAATATTTTTGTGAAATTTGTAATTATTATAATAATGCCATAACTCAAGAAAGAATCGCATTCTACTCTTTTCATATTAACAACACTAAAGATAATCCTAAACAAATGTGGACTAATTTAAAGTTATGGGGTGTAGTTAAGGATAACATTCCACCAAACCCTCCTGACGAGATCAACAATTATTTCATGGACTCCATACCAAATTTAAAATCGAATGAACGGCATAACGATACATTTCTTGAAACTAAATTTATGGATGACATTCTGTTTACTTTTAAAGGGGTTACTGTTAAAAAAATTGTAAATATAATAAATAATCAAAAATCTCACACCATAGGCCTTGATGGATTATTAGCTAAAATGTTACAACCTGCTTTACAGTGGATATCGGCCCCACTAACCCATATTATTAATGTGTCACTAGAACTAGGTGTTCTTCCTCCTCAATGGAAAATACCCTGTGTTAATCCTGAACAACTTGGAGATCTACGCCCCATTAGCCTGCTTTCGGTTCCTTTAAAAATTACAGAATCAGCTATATATGAACAACTTTCAGAATATGTCTTTCAAAACTCAATAATTCCTTCTACTCAGTCCGGATTCCGAAAAGGCTTCAGTACTTCAACAGTATTAAGTAACATAACTGACGAAATTTTGCAAGCCATCGACAACACGAAAGTCACATCTTTGACATTACTTGATATGACTAAAGCTTTTGACTGATTAATTGCTTAATTGTAAAATTAAGTTACTATGGTATATCTGGGAGTACTTTCTCCTGGTTTCAAAATTATCAGACAACAATTTACTAGTGTTAATTCGGGAAACTCAATACTTATATCACAAAATAGATCAGTTGCATCAGGTGTTCCGCAAGGATCTATCCTTGGACCATTTCTTTTTAATAGATTTATTGCAGACATCTCGAGACTTCCGCTATATTCAAAACTATACATGTACGCTGACGACATTCAATTAATACATAGTTTTTCTCATTCAGAATTTCAAATGGCAGAATTCTGCATCAATAATGATTTAAGTCTTATATACGAATGGACCATCCAAAATACTCTTGTACTAAAATGCTAACAAAAGTCAAAATATTGTTTTTGGAACTCCTCAGCAGTTACTCAACCTTGGAGAATTAAATATTCAAATAAATAATGAGGTCCTTACATCAACCAACAGCGTAAAAATCTTGGTGTAAATTTTGATTCTCTGTTAAACTTTTCCGGTCATGTTAATACTATTTCCAAAAAAGCTTTTTACAGCTTAAAACAGTTATATGCCTATAAAAAATATTTGGATACAAATACTAAAATATTGCTTTCTGAAACTATGGTTCTATCCTATTTAAATTACGCAAATGTTGTATACGATCCCTGTCTTTCACAAGAAGACAAATACCGCCTACAAAAAATTGAAAACTGCTGTGTTCGATATTTTACAACTGTACCCCAATACGGTCGCATTACTCCACATTTACGTGCTTTCAATATGTTAAATATGTGTGAAAGAAGATTCATACGCATTGTAAGATTCCTTCTAAATATATTCAGAACGTCAGAACCAAACTATTTATTCAGTTAGATACAAAGACGTACAGACATTCATAGCACAGATTTGAGACATGTTGAAAATAAAGTTTGTATTCCCTCTCATAAAAATTCATCTTTTAGATCGTCCTTCTCCTTCATAGCAGCATATATCATTAATAATCTGCCAATTCAATATCACAATATGTCAGTGGCAACAGTAAAACGTAGACTAAAGGAAGACATAATCTTATCAAGATTAGAAAATCTTAATCTACAAATTAGGATTATGTATTTATTTGTATTAATTTCATACTTATTATTACATGTGCCCCCTTATTTTTATTTATATGATGTGCTTATACTTTTATATTTTATGTTTATACACGGGAAGTGTTGAAAAACAACAGTGTTGATATACTTCCTTTTGGAAAAGTATGTAGTTGTACTGCTCATTTTTTCAATAAACGGATTGTATTGTATTGTATAAGTCACACTTATCATTATCACACATGATATTCTTGAGTTAAGTATAGCTCAATACTACATATGTACTGGAAGGCTTGTTTATTGAAACACTTAAGGTTAATATTATTTTTTATAGTGTTGGGGAGTGCACTAAAAAATTTTAGTGCAGCATAATGTAGTCCTTTTTCCGTGAGCGTTAGCCTATGTACTGGATAAACATAATTCATTTTGTGCCCAGTATCATATGCATGGTCTGTGCTTACATTTATAAATTCCAAATTGTTGTTTTTTAAGAAGATCAAACGGGAATAAATATATAAACTTGGGATTGTGAGTAGTTTGTTCTCCCTGAATCGGCCTCTACAAGACTCATCAAATTTCATTTTGAATATCACCCTAATTGAATAGGTCATTTGAGAAACGACACTAGTCCTTAAAAAGTAGAACTGAGAAAATTAAGAAAAACTTTCCAGATTCCCTATTTCAAATAATGACATATAACAAAAACATAATTCATTTAATGTAGGTAATTGTAATTTTGGCCAAACTCGCCTGGGATTTTCCAAAAGAAAAATTGGACTTGTGTTGTTTCTCTAGTGACTCTCTAGACTTGTGTGATTTTTCTAGTGACTCTCGATAATCAAAAATGAAAAACATATACTATTGATTACACAAGCCCAGAAAAAAAGAAATTGTGATATATGCTGGGATACTGTATTTTGAGTCACTGAACACGAATCTGACCTTTGTTTTGCCCCAGCATGTCAGGTTTTTTATAATACCAAAAAAGTGTTGGATCGTAATATTGCATCTCATTTAAATCAGACTCCAAAATTATTCAACTTTAAAACTTCAACCTAATAACATTGTGGTACTTTAGTATTGATCACATAACAGTGGAGAATCTTGATTGGGGAGTTAATGAGACTGTGACCTCGGATCCTTGTGCTTGAGTATCATACATCCTCAACCCCATCATCCCTTAACCCATAACTCTGCAGATCCAACGAGAGAAATGGAGGTTCTAAGTAGGGGAATTCGTATCACTGTGACATTAGAATCTTGGAAGCAAGCACCCTATGCCACCATAGCTCTTCAATGGCAAATTCTCTAACCTCATGACCCCATAACCCTGAAAATTCAATGAAAAAATAGGAGGCTCTCGATTGGGGAATCAATTAAATTCTGCCCTCGGAACCTTGTTACCAATAAACCTATAACACTCAGGGGAATTCATGAGATTGTGTTCAGCGTTCTATAGAGAAACAACACAAGTCTGGACTCGTGTTGTTTTAAAATTAACTCATTATTTTAAACGTGCACTGCTTACGTACTATACCCGATACATGTGTGGTTTATCTATGAAAAGACGTGTCTAGGCTTCCACAATGCATTTCAGCAAAAATGTCATTTTTGGTAGCTGGTGGACTTATGTGGTTTCTCAAATGACCAATGCAATTGCTTTCTTTTGCAGTTTAAAAATTTTGGGGAGGCTTGACGAACCACCCCAGATTTAAATTCCATATTTACCAATGGAGAGAAAGTTTGCATGGTACACTGTGAGAAGATTAGTGCTGTTAAACGAACGTGATAAAATCCTGAGTGCATAGCATGATTTATTTAATTTATTCACTGTGAGGTCGATATGTGCAGACCATTTAATGTTGTTGTCTAGTGTTACACCTAGTAATTTAGTTGAATCTGTTGTCGTGATTGGCTCTGTGTCAGCTATAGGCGCTCAGGTACTTCGACCTATCTGTCTTAAAAATGACACAACCTGTTTTTGACTGGTTTAGAATAAGATTAATGTTAGTAAACTAGTCTCTTGCATTGAACCAGAGCTCTTCAAGTCTGACAGCGATTTCGTTGAGAGTTTTGCCCATTATCATTAAATTAGTGTCGACGGCGTAGCTTAAAATATTCAATTTAGCATTATTTTTTATTACACTGATTAAATCGTTGATAAATATTATAAAAAGAAGTGGTCGAAGAACACTACCTTGGGGCACTCCGTAGTTGCAACATATACAGGTCTCGCAACGTAGCTTGATACCCGAAATGCGCAGTAGAGGACATGAGATGGAGAGCGCTGTGTTCCGAAGAAGTACACTCGGTGCTGTCACTATCTCACCTAAAGTCTACTGCGCATTCATCTTTCAAGTATCAAGCTACGTTGCGAGACCTGTAGTATTGGATTCATATTTTTTCCCGTCATGTACTATATGGAGGTCTTATGTGTTCTGTTTTACAAATATGATCTAAACCATTGAAGGCCAATTCCTCTAACAGCAATTTTTTCCAGTTTGCTTAGGAGCTTATTATGATCCAGGCTATCGAATGCCTTGGATAGAAAGAGTCCACAGGCAATTTCTTGGTCATTCAAAGCCTTTAATACCACCTCAACGACATTGAATAGTGGTGTCATTGTTGATCTGCTTTTTCTGAATCCATGCTGAGAGTTATTAAAAAAGTTGCATTTGTTAAGAAATAGGAGCAGCCTATTATACATGAGTGTTTCAAGAATTTTCGAAAAACAGACAACAGGCTCACAGGACGGTAGTTCCCTAGTTCATTTGTATCTCCTTTCTTGTGCAAGGGTATTACAATCGCCAATTTTAATACATCACGAAATGTTAGAGGAGGGCAAATGTGATGTTACTACCTTTGTAATGTTGTGCCATTTGAGTAATAAAGGAACAGTGGACAGTAGAGCATCGAATGTTTGCATATGACACGTTTATCCGAAATGGCGAGTCAGTGATAACTACACAGCAACTTTTTCGCATTCACTTTAATATTGGTCGACAGAGAGCTGTTCCGTCTCGCAACACCATCATAAGATGGCAGTATAATGAAGAAGAAGTCACGAGGTCCACAATGTACCGTAAGAACCCCTGAAAACAGAGCGAGTGAGAGGCGCTCATCAGAAGTCCTTCATTATCCGCCCGAAAACATTCAATTGAGTTGAACATGAATGGGGAATTGGTTAGGAAAATCTTGTATAAGGATTTAAAATTCCATTCCTACAAGCTACAGATTGTTCAAAAATTAAAGGAAAGAGATTTTGAAACTCGTGAGGATTTCGCCATGAAAATACAAGTGATTTTGGAAGACAATTTTCTGCAGATTCTAATGGCTCATTTTTATTTAGATGGAGCAGTTAATAAACAGAACTTCAGGTACCGAGCTTCTGAAAATCCACGAAATATCCATGAACGACAGTCATGTTAGGGACGATTTCATGAAGAGGGTCGAAAATTTCATCCAACGCGATGGACACCATCCCGATGACATTATCTTCCTTAATTGATACACATCTTAAATGGCATTGTGTAAGCTTCATTTTGGTGTTAATAAAACCTTATTATCTTGCAGATTCTTTGTGTAACACGTATTTCAAAATCGTCCAGTTCCCGATTATCACCCTGTATAAACATGGATTCTGTATTTGTTTTTATCAAGTTGCTATAATTTTTTGTACTTTCATTTTCCTCCAAATTTTTTAAAAGATTAGAAATCGTTTCACTAAAAAATGAGTTAAACTTATTTTCTAATGTAAGTGGGTCATCTTCTGGTAGCTTATTATTGATCTTATTACCAATGATTGAGTTTACGAGGTTCCAAATATATTTGGATTTATTGACCGAGTTACTAATGACTTTTTCATAATACTGACTCTTAGCTGCCTTTAAACCTTCCTCGTCAGGCGCGGATCCAAGGGGGGAGCAATTGGTGCAATTGCCCCCCCCTTGGGCCTTCCTTGTGCTGTGCGAAAATCTGAAATGTCCGGAGCGGTGGCGCCGCTTTGTCCAAGTCACCCGGCATATGTTTTGTTACACCATTCCCAAGTAGCAAAGTAATTTTATAAAGGTTGTATAAACTACTATAAAATAAATTATTTATTTTGCTACTTGGGTTTTTTTATCAGGTACTTTTCAATATTTGTCAATTTGTGCAAGTGCCCCCCCCCCCCCCCTTAGGGAGCTTCTGGATCCGCCCATGTTCCTCGTAAATTTTTTTAGCATAAGAATGTGCAAGAGTATAGTCTGCATTTGTATTGCTTATATTTTATAGAAGCTTCAGTTGGTTCTTTAATTGGTAGCTAAGAAGAGATAAAGTAAAGTATTGATACTGCATCTGTCTATCTCACTAATGATGTGTCTCTAGGACAGAGAAATTTGGAGGAAACTGGAGCATTAATTAAGTCTGATATATGCCAACTTTACATTTATCGAAATTAGTGTCGTTGACTTTCACCAAAGCAGAGTTTTATCAGCTAATAGCGAATAATGAAGACCAGATATCAATAATAAGGCAGTTCATTACTGGCATAGTAATGCAATGAGCTAAAATGTGTTGGGTAGCGTTGGGTTGTTGTTTAGTCACTGTCTATCCCATACTGGTTTCAATCTACAGCTCCAACACTGGTAATGACAGTGGATAATGGGTGTTTTCTGCATTTTTTCAAATGTGGAATCCTTCCAGGCAGCCTTGAATTGGGATTTGGTGGTTGTTTATATTAATGTGCATAGCGTTATGTTATATTCTGTCGCATTCCATATTGTCAATAGCCTTATATGCTAGTCTACGTGAAGCAAAAATACTAAGCCACATAATTACTTTCTTGATAAGTACCCGTAGATTCAGTATTTGTTCTCCATACCTTAGCCGGAATAGGAGGATAGCGATGAATTGACTGTTATATAGTGTCAAGTGACATATCGACTCTTAAGAACCAATATCTCTTATCTCCATTTTTGTCAACATTTGGTTTGGTATTTTAAATTGATGTCCACTCCTATCAATGTGCAATAGTTCCCAATAGCTGATATCTCTAATATTAATATTGATACCTAAAACTCTACTTAAGAGAATCAATGATTAAGAAAAAAAATAACATTTAGATTTCATACCCATTAATAAGAGAACTTGGTTTTTCTCGTCTCCTGTAAAATTGCTAATTTGGAGATAAGAGGTATTGTTTCTTAAGCGTCGATATGCCATTGTGCGACGTTGATTTGATAAGTCCTTGTAAAAATTATTTTGAGTTACACGTCATCCAAATTTAAATGTCAATAGGATCTTGTCGCACAAACTGATAATGTGCCCATACTACTAGCCTCCAAGGTATAGTACCCTAGTAACCCAAAACAATAAGTATAGTGATTAATTTGTTTATTAAAATGAAGGGCCAGCTTGAGAACCCCGTCGTCGTCTGGTGTGACAGCTTCTGATAAGAAACTCTGCTTGCTCGGGAGGTGTTTGGTGGGGGGTTGTAGAGCCCTTACACTATGCTTCGAAAGTTCACCATTTAAACTTTCAGTTGCAGTTTGTCTGTAGTCCCATAGGGACAAAGGATGAACTATGAACTTTAGTTCTCCAAATCAAAATCGGTTTTACAATCTTCACAATTTATTATTCTCTATAAGGTGATTTTGATATTATACATGTATTTTCTGCACATTAATTTTTTTTCCAGAGAGAGAGAGAGAGTACAAAACACAAATAAATCGAACTTGTTACCATCCCCGACAACTTTAAGTAACTTTAATGAATGTACTGTGATTCTTTTACAAAATTATTGTAAATTACTGTATTCTTATCTTATGGTACACTATTGTCAATATTGATGTTAATTTAAACATTTTTCTAAATAATCCAATAACTGTAAATTTTAGCTATAGGGAATGTACATATAGGTTGAAAGGTAATATAAAGAGGAAGCGAACAGGCTTATAAAATATAATATGATTCATTTGAAATAAGCGATTTAAGGTCGGACATCCTGTATACTTTGGGGGCATTTGTAGCTTGAGTCCACATCAGCTCCATCTCTCATAGACATCTGGGAGAAAAACTGGTTATCGGAATTTACCATAGCAAATGTTATTGGTTACATTCATCGCGGTGAGCGATCAGGTAGCGCTCACAGGTGATCGCTAAGTTATCGGCAGCCATTTTATGTAGCAAGATAATTGTATGATACATGATCCGTGATCACTGATCAGTTATTATAATTTGAAAAAATTAGACATAAACTAAACTTTTGTCTTGTCCATTGACATATAAACCTAAGCAAACATCTGTTTGTGTCGATTAATCCAAAGGTCACAAAAATGGACCAAGGAAAATTGGAAATTATTTATGATTATGAAGATTATTAAATATTATTTTCTTTTGATTTTAGTGGCCAAATAAATCAAGCTTTTGACACTGGGGCTATATTAAACTATTCTTTATTAAAACTGGATACAATATCTTACTGATGTTTCACATGTTTTATGTCTCTAAACAGCCATATTTTAATTTTTAAATACGTACTAAGCCACTGTCTAATGTTCACTATAAAATAACATTTCTACATTTAGTTTACTTTAAGAAAAATATAATATAAAGTTGTTGGTGAGAAAAATATAATATAAAGTTGTTGGTGACAGAATACACCGTTCAGCACACAACTGATCAATGACGTTAACGATAAGTGATCGCTTAGTTAGCGCTACCGCGTGATGAACACAACCATTAATTTCCAACATGGGTTGGTTTTCACCTCAGATTTCATTAAAATCGAAATATCTCAAAAACTAATGCTTTTTTAGATAGGGAATGATATTGAAAGTTATCTTAAAATAATGAATAGAATTCGAATCCGGCATAAAAAATAAGGCATGCCGTTTAAAATAAGGAAGTTGATGTCAACTTCCGGTATAAACGAAAGTGTCAGAAATGTAATTTCATTAAATAGAGCACCTCTCTCCCAGTAAGGTAAAAGGCTCAGGTGGCAAACGCTTTGAAGGGCTCATTTTTTGGGATGATAAGCTATATAATCTACAGTATAAAGGCCCTGAGGGCCCTTTTGCATAGAAGGCTCAGGTGGCATTTGCTCATTGGCCGCCCGGTTAGATCCGCCACTGCCCTTTCCCTAAATTTTTAGCTTCAAATTATTTGTAGTTTTTAGTTTTTCTAAGACGTCTACCAGGCCACTAACCGTGATGTACCCTGTATATGTAGCGACAGTCAGACAGCCTTGAGGGCTCCTGCATCAAACAAGGTGACCTCTGAACTGGTGCTGGGACACTGATAACAGGACAACGTCCTCTGAACAAGCATCTGCATACGATGCGATTGAGAGATGATCCTACTTGTCGGATGTGTCGAGATGAGGATGAAACCATCACTCATATTCTATGCCATTGTGTACCAATAGCCGATAGGCCTGAGTACTGCGTATCTTCAGATCCGCTCGCGTTAATAATAGTAGGTGGGAGAAGCACTCTAGTTTCAAAATTAAAGGCAAAAGCAACCCTTTGGTGCTACTTGTTTTGCATACATTGGGTGATGATAAATAAGGCAAAAGAGGAGTTTTCCAAACAGAATGATGCTAAATTATGCTAAAGCCTAGAATGAAGATTGTGCAACATTATTTTACTGACATACTAATATTAATATATTAGTCATCTGTAGTTGTCAGAGGCATCTGCTGTCCCCCTCTGATATAGTGGCATGATTGAGGTTTTCCAATCTTCGGGGCCAGGTTCCCGTCTCCAGTAAATTTTGACATATTTTGTGAAAGTTCACGATTTTCTTCACCAACTTACTCAAGTGATATTGTTGACTCCACCAACTTTGACAGTTTTTAGCTTTATTTGTATGATTGCTCCACTTCTAATTTCAAAGTGGTCAAGACCTCAAGAATATTTTATCCCAGTCAGTACGTAGAGTAACTGTGCAATCTTTAATTAACTACATTCTGGGTTTGAATTGGCATTAACCACTTTTACTATATTTGGAAAGCCCATTTGCGGACGAGGTAATGTATTACACAGTGGCGGATCTATGGTAAAAGGCTCAGGTGGCAAATGCTTTGAAGGGCCCATTTTTTCAGATGATAACCTATATAATCTACAGTATAAGGGCCCTGAGGGCCCTTTTGCACAGGGGGCCCAGGTGGCATTTGCTCATTGGCCGTCCAGTTAGATCCGCCACTGGTATTACGCTACTAGATAAATAGCTTAACTGGAATCTCCACTTGGAAAAAGTAATCCATAAAGAGCAAGACTGCCGTTGTAAATATGTTGAAGAATTTGTAAAAATCCTAGCACATTGACAAATATACTGGATGTACATTATGATCTTAACACTATTGTTAGTACATACCTCTATATAGTTCGATGGTTGAAGGGGCTACAACAAACAACCAAAGCCAAACTCAATAGAGTATAGAGATAAAAGCTTGTCTGATAATAACTGGTGCAATAAGTGCTCATCAGTTGCTCTGGAAATAATCCCCCCCTTCTACATTTACCTGGAAAGAGAGGTCAAGTGGGCAACATACAAACTCCAAGTGGTGGTTAAATATGTCTCATCATGAAACGAAACAGACTGTTAATTGACATAGGCAGTGGCAGCATTCATCGAATGCTGTCAGATATGGTTGCCATAATCAACCATGAGCTGCCGTTTTGGTATACTATTTTCGAGAATAGCTGAGTGGGATCGGAATCGGACCAACAGTAAAGGGCCGATAGTTGTTGCCTCACAGACTTCTCCAAAACTTCTAAAGGAACTAAAACCGGGGTACACAAAGGTAAGAATGACTTCGAGTCTGGGTAATATGACCATTTTTCAAACTGACATCAGAGATTGAATTGTATGTACCAAGGCTAGAATAGAAGCATCTCAGATACAGATCAATAAAAATCTCATACAGCCAAGCAACTCTTGAAGGTTTTAGATTCTATCGCTATACTTCTATGATAGTTTGCAACTGTAATAAGGCTCTACCCCAATTGGACAGAAATGACAAATTAACTATGGTCTGTATACCTGATGGTCACTCTGACATGGAAGGCAACAAAATATGGCCGACTCTTTGGTCAGAGAAGGGGCAGTATCGAAATTTAAAAGATAAGAATCAGTATACCTTCAATTACTGTCAAAATGACAATCTTAACCTAGGCTAAGAGCAAAATACCACCAGAATTAGTTCATTTAGAAAAATTTATTAAACACGTATTCTTTGCAATTAAGAACTAAAAAATTATTAAACAGGTTACACCAGAGAAGGGGCAGTATCGAAATTTAAAAGATAAGAGTCAGTATACCTTCAATTGATGTCAAAACGACAATATTAACCTGGGCTAAGAGAAAAATACTACCAGAATTAGTTCATTTAGAAGAATTTATTAAATACATATTCTTTGCAATTAAGAACTAAAAAAATTATTAAACAGGTTATACCAATAAAGAGCTCTAATTGGCATATCTACCGGGCCTTGCAGACCACATCATCACTACACTTGGACTGGCAGAAAAAGCTGAATGCCGTCTATGTTTAGAGAAGGATATAAAAAAGCAGAGCACATTTTACGTACTGGTCCCGTTGCAGAAAGAACTCTGTTGCCAGAGGATCTGGATGGTTTCTCACCCAATAAGACTTCATCAAAAACCTGAACTTACTTACTGGGTGAAATATAATTAGGAGTGACAACAGGTCGCAATATAGAGTCTGATTATAAACCCATCAGGTTTATAATCAGACTCTATAGAGAGATACAATGGAATAGTAAAGTAAAATGGGCAAGTCATGTGACTCCAAGGCAAAATTTGTGGGTTCACGACAGAAATTGTTAAAGAATGTTATTTCTAATTCTGACATAAAAATAAGTATCGACAACTCATTGGAGAGAAACATTATATGTTTATAATTAGGTAGACCAACAGTTCCGTCGTCTTTCTGCAGCTCTACGTATTCACTATATGTAGGATAAGTAATGTACGTGCATTATAGCTCTATATTTTATTCCAAGTCTTGGAAGCCCACTCACATATCAATCTAACCTAATATAACCTAAGATATGTTTGAAAAAGGACCTTATTATTAAGTAATCCAAACCACGTGAGTTTTAACATGGTGTGGTGGGCAAACATCTGGCAAACGTTTGTTTTCATTCGTTAAATGTTTGTTAAAGAGTTTGTTTTTCGGTTGCTTTGGCTACGTTTCCAGGAGTTAATTAAAATAAACCCAGTGTTTGCCCACGACGCCATATTGCCAAAATAATTTGACAAGTTGTTGGATTGCCTATAATTACTACCAATGTATTCAGCATGTGATTCCAGTTCTTTATACATCTTTTTGACAGTGAATTTAAATTCTTCCTATCAGCCTATTATTGTAGCATCCAATTCTAAAGAAGTGCTAAAAACTAAAGCCTCTAGGTTTTTCCTGGTTCAATTAGAGAATCGGAGTTGTTTCACGCTTCTACATATGTTACTTTGTATTCCAGTTGCTGCTCCGATGATGTTCTCTGTTAAATATTTCCCCAACGTGTTTGAATCGTCGTAATTCCATTAGTTGACTTCACTTATATTTTACCTGAATTTATTTTTAAATGCTAGACCATCCATAACGATGGGCAAATATTTGTGTACTTGCCTTCGACGTGGTGGATAGTACACATTAGCAACTGATATTAACATGAACCACAGTCAGCAGCTTTCTACAACAATGGTTATTTGTTTGAATAAGCAGCAAAATAGTAAACTAACTGCCATGGCTGATAATTCCAGCCAAGGCAGTCAATCTATGTTGTTGCTGAGTTGAACATATAATTTTCTCGTCAATTGTTTAAATATATATTTTAAATATTTAAATTATTACAATTCCCAAAATCTCTTTAATTTTGTTGTGATAAATTCAATAAAAATTCATAAAAATCGCAGTTGTTGCTTGTTGACATATGTCGATGTCGATAGTCACCGTAATAATCAAAGTTTAACAAGTTACAAAAGTTCTTGCGATTTTCGAAAAAATGTTTATTCAAAAAATTGTAACGATTTTACTGTTAATGTTAATAATAACTGAATGCATTGTTAATTTTTGTTGGAAATTTTCTGTAATTGTATTTGTTAGTAAATGTCACTTTCCAAAAAGTGTCAAATATTTAGTTGCCATGGTGACCAATCATCTTGCCTGCCTAGGCGGAAAATTGAGTACTTTCCACCCTAGGCAGAAAAAGTGACAAATTGCTGATTGAAATTTGTCAGCAAAGTTAGTATTTGCTGTCAATTAGTGAAAATAGTTATTTGCTTAACTAAGCAGCAAAATAGTGTAGATTGACTGCCGAGCGTAGCGAGACTAGGAACGCAGCCAAGGCAGTCATGTTTTGCTACTGAGTTGAACATATAATTTTTTCGCCCATTGTTTAAATATATTTTAAAATATTTAAATTATTACAATTCCCAAAATCTCTTATATTTTGTTGTGATAAATTCAATCAAAATTCATAAAAATCACAGTTGTTGTATGTTGACATATACCGTAGTTACAAAAGTTCTTGCGAGTTTCGAAAAAAAATTTATTCAAAATTGTACTATTACTGAATGTTAAAAATAACTAGAAATGTGTTATTCATTTTTGTTGGAAATTTCCGGTAATTGTGTTTGTTAGTAAATGTCACTTGCCAAAAAGTGTTAAATATTTAGTTGCCATAGGGACCAATCATTTTGCTGATTGATATTAGCCAGCAAAATTAGTATTTACTGTCAATCGGGAAAAAAATATATTATTCTCTGTTTTGAGGCTTGCAAATGTTCCTTACACACTAACATAAAATAATTTCGAAATTTTTTTCTTCAATAAAATTTGGTATAGTTTTATATGGCGACAAAAACAATTAACGAAAAAAAAAAACTGTCAGGTGTGGGGTTCCTTACACACTAACGTATAATAATTTCGAAAATTTTTTCTTCAATAAAATTTGGTACAGTTTTATATGGCGACAAAAACAATTAACGAAAAAAAAAATTGTCAGGTGTGGGGTTCGAACCCACGCTCCCTTTCGAGAACCAGAGCTTAAATCTGGCGCCTTAGACCGCTCGGCCAACCTGACTTATACATTAAATTGTGAAAATAATGCTTCATACTGTAAATCTATAAAAGTTGGCAACCATACATACACCGCTGTTGAAATTACTGTATACTATTAAGATATAATTTTGAGATCGTTCAAGAATTCTTCAGGTAGATGCCTTACTTTTTGTAGTTGGGATACTAATACTTCTGCCTGATTAACAAAGTAATTGTTAAAATCAGAGGGATTTATTGTGTCGTCTGAAGAATCATGAACTTTTGACCTACAATTATTAATTACCTCCCACATTGATTTAGAAGAGTTGTTTTTGGAATTTATATACTCGCTATTTATTCTTTTTTTTGGTATTTAGAATTTCAACTTTATATTGTCTTTTTTGTTCCTCATACATTTTTTTATTTTCATTAGTGGGGGACTGTTTGCACACATCATGCAAGAACCCAAGAATATCTCTCATATTTTTTAGATGTTCATTAAACCACAATACTCTAATATGATTTGTTAGTGTGGTAGTAATTACTTTTACTGGAAAAGCAAGCTTTGTATTTTTTACAATATTGTCGATGAACATGTCCCATTCATCATTAAATGTAAGGCTATTAGATTTAACAAAGGAAAAGTCAACTGTTTGCATTATGTTGTGAAATTGAAATAAACCCTGTTCAGTTATTGGTCTATCCGTTCTTTGTATATTTACATTTTTTGGATCTAGAAGGTCTATATAAATTGTAACTGAATTATGATCAGAAATATGTAAATTCCTTACCGCAGTGCTGTACTCGCCTGAAAAATTTATTAACATGTTGTATAAACAGTTATTTTCTCTGGTTACCTCTGTTATGCACGTGTGAAAATTAAAAGAAGTCAATAGACATTTAAATTCTTTGTCATATTTATCTTGGGTATGAAAGTGTATGTTAAAGTCACCCTTTATAAATGATCTTATGTGTATGTACCTTTAATAAATTTTTCGAATTTTTTTGTATCCTTATCAGGTGTTTTGTAAAGTAAAACAATAATGTAATTACCATTAATAACCTCTATTGCTGATACTTCACAGATTGATTCACGTGACAACAATACAATATCCTTACGTGCTTTAATTAAAATCAATACTGTTCTTTACAAAAATTATGCTACCGTCATGTGCCAAGGTAGTTCTGACATAATGTGAGGCCAATGTATAGTTATGTATGTTTACCGAACCCATTTCATCTGGATTTAGTCGAGGTTCGCTAAAAGTTAAGACGTCCGGTATTTCTTTGATTTGGGCAAAATATTTCTCTATCTCATTTACTTTATATCTCAAAGATTCTCTAAGAGTACAAAGCAGTATCCAAATTATCCCTTGAAATAAATATTTTGTAATTAATGCCAATATTATCTAGTAGAGGAATCTACTACTCATCCTCTGGGGAGGCCGGTTCTATTGCCCCCCCCCCCCCCAGATGAATTTTCTGGCTGCACCACTGCTACAGTTGTTTGGAATTTTTCGTTTTCACATTGGCTTAAAGTTCTTCCACGTCATGTGAAAGTTTTCTTGGCTGAACATATTCATTTAATGACTCAGAAAACCCCAGTTTTCAGTGGTAAATGAAGTCTCTTCTGCTCTTAAATTTCTTTGGCAGAGGTTGTCAAGGAAATGTTGTCCTCTTTTGAAGTCAAACCTCTCAAATGCAATACCCTTTGGCCAAAATGAATGCTCGTATACCGATTCTTTTAAACAGTTGTTGTCCTTTTTTTTGTAGAATGTTTTTAGTAGTTTAACTGAAATATCCATCAAATTATTCTTGATTTTTTCCTTTACATATTTCTTCACTTTTTCTTCTGTTACGTGTTCTTAACTCTTGATATAAATAACCAAATTTTTTTATTTTCTTTATAGGACTTCCTGTCAGTTTCTCTTCCTTCAAAATCATTTTCATTTGTGTGCGTTTCTCCAGAATTTGTACCTATTTGTTTTGTTTTTCTTTGTTTACGTTTTACTAGCGTAAAAGTTTGCAAGTCGCTGTTTTGGTTGTCTAAGATTTCTATTTGTTTATTTTCACCATCTTCATTATGATTGAAATTAGATAACGAGTTTAAGTAAACCTTTTCTGTTGATCTTTGATAATTATTTGATTTTATTTTTGAGGCCAGCATCTTTAGTTTTTGCGCATAAGATGTGGTATTTGGAGTCGGTGAATTTTGAGTTGCCGTACTATAAGTGTAGTGTGTGTTGGCATTTGCAAGTAATTTTATCATATCTATGTTTGAATCTTTTAGGTTTGTAACTTCTTGTTTGGTGTTTTTGATGTCTTGCTGCAATTCATTTCTCAGATCATTTTGTAGTGGTTCAATGATTTGACCATTTATTTCTGTATTTGTTGCATTATTAAGCTTCAGTAGTTCCTTAAGTTTATTATAAATTTTTTTGACATGAATTTGAATTTCATCAAGTGTCTTATTTTCTTGTGTTAGACTTGTAGTTGATCTACAGTTTGAACACAAATATATCAGTATTCTAGCAGATTTAAAAGTAGCTGCTCTATATTCAGCACTAGAAAGTTTAGCGCATGACTGGCATAACTTGCAGTTACATTTGTCACATGTGGCCAGTGGTTCATCTTTTGTTTCCACAGTTTTACAATTAGAACAAGACATTGCTTAAAAATATCTAGAATATTAATTGTGTAATTTCTAATTTGATATTTGACAAATAATAAAAAAAAGGAAGTTAGTGTGACATTAATTGAATTAGTGTCACACTAACTTCCTTTTTTATTATTTATCAAATATGAAATTGAACTGTAAAAGATCAACGGATGACCTCGAATTCTCAAAAAAATTTTGTACTGCCCACCCACAGCTAAAAGCCGTGTACCGTCACTGTTAATGTAACAAAAAAGCGATGCTGAAGTACATTCATTGAGAAACGGTAGTGCTAATGAACAAATAAAAAAACCGCTGCCTAAGGAATCACTACTTCCACTTCCACATCCAGATTCTCTATCCAAGTCACTCACAACGAAAAACTTTGTATGTGGAAATAATTGTTTATGGAACTTTAATAATATTTGAAATCCTCTACCCCAAAAACCCATAAAACGATACCCCACATCGGGGTGATGTAGTGGATGAAGTAAAAAAATATTTTGAGGTTTCTGGTTCTTGTATATATACACTAAATCACAATTTTTTTTCATCCCCTTTAATAATGGGGTGGAGGTGGTAATGGGGGTGGCTAATGCGAAAATTTTTTTTGGGACCTTAGCTTCTCTTGTATATTCTAAATACCAATTTTATGGACTCTTACCTGCTTAAATTACCCATTTACTCTCCAACTCTTCGACGGAACAAGATGAAAATATAATCTAGGTCCAGATCTCTTTAAAGTACATATATGTACCAAAGGACAAGGGTAAATAAGCTATATAATTTTCGCCCACTAATTTCATAAAAAAGAAAAGTTCTCCTTAAAGTCATTAAGCGTTATTTATTTATAGTTGAACATATGATCTTTATGTTTCTATATGTTTTACATTTAAAAAACAACAGTAGGTCATAGTAGTATCATTTTAAAGTGGGCATGTTTGCAGTTTTTTAGTAATTTTTGACTTTTTTCCGAACTTTTAATGTATATTTCAGTTAGATGCGCTCGATGAAACAAGATAAACTATACCTCATTTCATTGTTAAGCATTTAAGCTTTTAAATAATGGTTAATTTATATTGTTTCATCAAGCGCTTCAATGTATAAAAAACAAAATCGTTTCCGCGGGAGTCGTAGTAGTGTCGACGTTGCATGCGAATTTAAACGTGTCAGCACTCAAAACCACATATTGTGGTATGTATTGAATAAGAATATGTTTATCCACGACCATCGTATAATCATTGCATTCTACATTTAACAATTGTCAAATAATGATAGTCATTATTCCAACCAAACGTATAATGAACATAATCTGACTCTAACAACCAACCAGGAACTAGTTGTTTTCATTCTAACGCACCTTTGACCAATCAGGAACTAGCAATTTTTATAAGGAAACGGCGAATCCATTTTTCCATGTTTTCGTGCATATTTTCGTGTTTGAAGTTTAACACGTCAACGTTTTACTGTAAATGAACTTTATTTTTTCAGTTTTAAACGATTCAAACAGTTAAAATATGCTATAGTCGTGGATAAATTATAGTATTCAGTTCGCGTATAATGGCTATTACACACTCAGATGCTTTACGACACGCCTTCGTCTCGTGCCGTAAACATAACCCCCGCGAGTAATAGCCATCATTATACGCTCACTAAATAATCTACTATTCCAAAGAACAGTTTTTTATTACTCGTCAAGACATATACTACTCGGAAAATATGACACACAACATGGCCGATGGGCGGAAAAAGGCCCTTATTTACCCTTGTTCTTTCAAGTCATAATATTTAACGGTTCCAGAGTGCGCACAAAAAAAGTTACAGACAGACAGACGTCAAACAAACAGACCGACAGACAGAAATTTTTTTTCGCTCAAACTTAAAATCTCGACGTTTCATGACATTAAGCCTATTTGAACAAAAGTTTTTAAAAATTTGTTTGTCGTTACTATACTTCCACTGGATGTGGAAGTAATTGGATTTCTGACATTTGAGGTTACGTCACCAAACTGTCCAAACTAGGAAAATTGTAAATTTTCGTGAAAAATTTGGAACCTTTCCCGGAATTTTGGAAACTTTCAGAATATTCAAAAATTTTATAAAAACTTTCATTTTTATCAAAATTTTGTCCAAGGAACTTCCAAAAATTTCTTGGAAACTCATATGAAAAGTTTCCTTTACCCATCTCTGGTTACTTGCTACTGCTTTGATGGTTAACATTGTGATTTTTATGAATACATACGTTTTTATGGAACTAACTAGTTTTCATTCTTCGTAATGACATATTTACGAAGTTATTTATTTTTAATGCATATCCCATATACACAGAACCACTGTGCATTGGTGGTCAATTTGCCTCAAATTGTTAGGGATTTATTCAATTACTTTCAAGAAAGGAGTCTTCTATTCTAAATAAACAGATAGGAAATTTTCTAAATTAAATTTATTGAAAATTATACAAGATAATGCAATGGGCTACACGGACGATACTGTTTTGAAAATTACTATGGATTTTTATCAGTACTTTCAAATGTTAAAATATCTAATGCTTAGCCTCTACTGGAGGAGCCTCTTCTTCAATATAGTCAAGCTGCTCTTCAGGGGTGTGGGGCCAGAAGGTTGGTCTGTTGATGGGGTCGAGAGCAGATTCAGGGAATGCATCACGATAGTCTTCCATGGTCATCTGATCATATGGAATTAAACTGGCCAAATGATCCAATTGCTTCTTGTATCTAAAATAATAAATAAATAAATTAAATATGTTCTTTATTGAAAAGCTCCAAAGCGCTATCGACTGAAGTCCTTCTGATAGCATAGTAATACAACATTAACATTGATTGTTATTATAGATTATGTACAATTGTTGTATTCAAATATATAGGATATAAAAAAAAATTCGTTGGTAAAACCAACTGTTTTTTCCAAAAAGTGCTATGCGTATAACATTACCGTTTATTGGTCAATTTATTATTATTCGCAAATACGAAACGTATTTTTAATTTTTAAATTTAAAAAATTGTTTTCAGTTTTTTTTTAATTTTGTATTGTATTTTTGCCAGGCCCCCACATTTTTTAATTGTTTTTTTTTAAGAGTAGGTATACAATCTATCTCTATCAGGGTTGGCATGTTTAAAACAAAATGTTTTAAACAAATGTTTAAAACATATTTAATACACACTGCGATGTTTTAAACAACTGTTTAAAACACAGTTTAAAACACAGTACAATGTTTTAAATAAATGTATTATTTTGGAGTTTGTGGAAAAGCAGGAGAAGTGCCGATCATGGTCCATTCCGATAAAAAATTCCGATATAGTGGTCACATGCACTAAACTGAGCATTTTATTTGCAAAGTGCTGTAAAATCCATTTAAAAGTGCCATCTGACATCAAGTAGTAGTGGCAGACTTAGTGTGCCTGACACCATTTAATTTTAGTTGAATATAGTTTTAAACGTTTTAAACCTGTTTTAAACATACCATTTAAAACTTAAAAAAAACATGTTTTAAACAAAAAAAACTGTTAAAAAAAAAAAACTGTTTTTTTTCCAACCCTGATCTCTATACCGATGTCGATGGTGCCTATATTATTACAGTCACGTGCTGGGACAATTTTGGACTCCGGGAAAATAACTTTTCCCATTTTTCGACCTCCTCCGTTATGACAAGCCAGACAAGCCACAGAACGTTTCGGGTTCAAAAAAATGGGGCTTCAGCTCAAGGGCGGATCTGGACCTTAAGCTTGGGGGGGGGGGGGGGGAAACACAGCCATGTGCTGAAAATAACAAAAATGTTTTTCCTCGAAAATTGAAATTAATGAGCGGGAGGGGGGGAATCACAAAAAAATTTATAAACACAACTAAATAGAATATATTATATTCAAAAATATAAAATAAAATAATAAAAATTATGAAATTTTAAAACGAAAGTTGGTGGTTTACAGAATCTTGGGGGGGGGGTTATTACCACATTACCCCCCCCCCCCCCCTCCAATCCGCACTTGCTTCAGCTCCTTTTCTCACGAGGCTGTCAGCTAATTTGTTGCCTTCTATTCTCTCATGCCCTGGTACTCTGGCACCCACATCAAGATAACCTTGCTGGTTTTGCCAGTTCCTTCAGGAATTGTCTACATTCCCAGGCAATTTTAGACTCGAAGGTATAGAACCTGAGAGCCTTTAGTGCTGCCTGGCTATTTGAAAGTATCTTTGCCCTTCGAGTGCCTCTATTTAGGCATTCCTGGGCATAGATTTCTGCCTGGAAGATGGTTGGAGTGTTATTGTTGTAGAACCTTCCAGAATTGCCCTAAGTCGAAGCCAAAATAAAAATTTGGCTTAGTTGGCTTAGGCAAAAATTTCATTTAAGGACATTTTCAAGAGTCTGAGAGACTTCAGCGCCACAAACTAGTCCAAAAGGACCGCTGTGAGTTCGATAAGACATTAGGCACAACCGGGTAAAAATTCGAAGAAACACCGACTTTTTACTTAGGAAAATATATTTTGGTCCAGGATATGAGAGTGAAAGTATATGGTGGTCATGGAAAAATGAATCACATACTTTTTAAAAGGTACGCCAAAAAAGTATTTTTGAAAATATTCGAAATATTTTCAACTTTAATTCCTCCGCCGAAGACATTGACCATGGAGGTACACTAGGTACAGTCACATATAAATCCCATATGCGACACTCCTTTCATGTCGTTGAAACGCCGCATTTGACCTCGGAAACAGTTTAAATGTCCAGCAACGTTGCCAAGTTTATATTTCTACAGTAAAATCATCTTATATCCTAAATAATTTACCTACTGAATTCTACAACATCTCTGTTGCTTCACTGAAATCCAAACTAAAGCAAGCTATATGTGATAATAGTTTAAATAATATTGACTTTACAAAATTTTAAATAATATTTTATATATATATTTTTTAAAACAAGTTTCTATATATTTGCTGTATTTTATTTTATTATTCCTTATCGTATTTTATTGTACTATTGACCATATTTTTTAGGGTTAGGTTAAAATCATTTAAATGTGCCTAGTCCTTTTGTGTGTGTGTGTTTTTATTTTTTATTTTGTATACATATGCACAATAAATGCTTTATTATTATTATTATTATTATTAAAAAATGTGGTAAAACACTGCTGCCATTTTAAAATTTACTATTATTGTTTATTTGCTCAATATAATATAGAAGTAAAGTAATTTATATTAGACAATTTGAGTCTCTTAAAAATATTAACACGTTGACTGCCACATACGAGAAAATTCGTAGTTGGCAGCCTTCCACTGGAAGCCCACTACGAGTATACTCGTATTTGGCAGACTATTCTAAGATGCCGGCTACGACTATTGTCGTAGCAAATACGTGCTAAATATAGGCATTGGGCGTCTGCGATAAGTCCATTCAAACCTAGATGGCGATGAGAAAGACAGAAAGGTTTAGTTGGACGCGCTTTTTTTTCAGTTGGTGGTATGGCCTCCAGGTAATGAAATGTTTCACGACTGTTGGGCATAATGCTTTTCTTGGGCATTTTATCTCCGATTAGGGCGGCAATAAAAGCTTCCCTGAATTTTAGAGTTCTTATGTTTGAATTGGTCGCTTTTCGAAATAACAAATGAGCATTGTGAATAAACATTTCTAAAATATGCAGAAACATTTTCTTTGGCCATCTAATTGTTTTTCGCAGAGCAGAATAGTATGACAGCATTTGATCTGACCTGTCAACGCCGGACATCCCATTATTGTAGTCCCTGACAATGTTTGGCTTCATTGCTTTTGTACCAACCATTCCTATTTCGAACTTCCACAGCTTGTACCTTGTGCATGTTCGATATAGTGAGGACTTCTCTTTTATCTCTCCACTTGCAAAGAACAACTGAATCATGCCTACACCATACAAGCTCACCTTTTTTTAGTTTCTTTTTTACCAGATCTTTCGAATTTCCTTTTCTGTTGGATCTGAGGGTCCCACAAATATATGTTTTCCTAGCAGTAAATGGCTTGGTCAGCGAGACAGAGTTATAAAAGTTATCTGTGAAGAGCTTGTAGCCCTTATCCAAGTAGTCCTCCATCAATTCAAAAACTACATCTGCTGCATGGCCCATTTCGGTTGCTGTTTCGGACTTGCCACAATATATTTTGATTCTTAGGATCATCCCGTCTGATTCACACAGCTCATAAAATTTCACACCATACTTGTGTTTTTTATTTTTGATATACTGGCGGAAAACCAGTCTTCCTCGCCATAGTACCATGGACTCATCAATACTCAAATTTCTGTCCGGAACATACTTCTCACGCATGGTTTTATTGAAATGGTTCAAAACTGGTCTTATTTTATAGAGTCTATCGTTGCTGTCTCCAGAATTATCAGCAAAATGTAGGAAACGTAAAATTAGCTGAAATCGGTTGCGGCTCATAATTGAACTCCAAAAGGTTGTTTTATAAAAGGGGTCAGTATTCCAATAATGCTCAATGGCTGGCAGTGTACAAGGCCCCATATGTAGTAACAAACCAAAAAAAATTTTCATTTCCGAAGCGAGCAAATCGTGAGGACCTTCTGATTGGGCCCATCTTTGCAATTTCTTGATTAGCATACAGATTAGTCTGCATTACAAGGAGATCCAAAAATTCCTGCGTGATGAACAGATCCACAAGATTTTTTATAGTCAAATTTCGGGAGTCAAATTGCAAGCCGCAATCTTCCACAAAATTGAATTGAGGTGGTTCTTGCTCAATTTCACACCAAGAAGGTTGCTGAGGAATGTTTATGTCTTCATCCGTGGATCCTGCATTGTCTTCATTTTCTTCGTACTCACTTTCCGACTCGCTTTCCGAAGTATCGTCACTTGAATCTAAGGGCTCATAATTTTCATTGACATCTGAATCATCCCTCAGAAATTCGTCCCACTCTGATTCACTAAAATTCGCATACTCTCCTAATACATCTTGCGTAAGACCTCTTTTTCGCGACATGTTCGACCGCACGCGATGCATACAACAATAAAACTGCAAGAATCATCGAGTTCAGACATCGACGCGTACATGAACTAAGGACATGGGTGCGCGGTACAACACTGCACAATATGTACAAGCGGTAAGAGCGAGCGAGATAACTCGTAGTTGGCATAAGGAAGTACCAAATTTCTCCAGGACGCCAACTACGAAATAATTAGCTCGAGTTTTTTTTTCAAAAAAATAATTAATTTTGTCAAAAATAGTATCAAAATATCATATCTTAATGTTTTTTAATCGCATAAAGTAGTTTACACAGCTTGGCGTAGGCCATCATACTTGAGTAATTCCCCTGTGGCAGTCAACGTGTTAATTAGATAATAAACGTACCTTCTCATTTTAATTAATTTTGTTTAATAACTTCAAATATTATATGATATTTTGTTGTTGTATTGACAACATGAAGTATTTTATTTATATAGTGTGTATTTTTTTAGATGGATTCACCAAAATAAACAAAACAACAAGAAAATTCAGAATCAAATGACGTGTAGGTTATACGATATGACAGCAGTACTAACGCTAACTCTCTTCGATAAGACTATATATTGCTCGGTATCGGTCGGTTCAACAGTGTATGGCGGCGACTACACGCGGCATTGTAATATTTACATGTTCATGTACAGTCAAATTTTATAACTGTCCAGATTAACTGCGCAGGCGTCTGGTCCCTTTAATGGGGAGCAGAGGCTGATCGTGTCGCACAAATAACTCTGTACTGCTCTGTGTCGCATATGGGATTTATATGTGGTACAGTCATTATATAACCTATTCTAAAGACTGACTAGAAAATTTTAACAAGGCAATGGTATAAAAAAGGCAAAACCGACGAATTCGGCAAAAGTGGCATAGCGCCTATAAGCAAAAATTGGGAAAAAATAAGTGAAAATGCACAAGGCCGGTTTCTCGCATAAAACAAGTTAGGATTCAGCAAGCGGCTCGTAATTTGGTTGAGTGCGTTGGCTGGTCAATACAAAGCGATGGTAGGAAAGCCAACTGCCGGGCTTTCCGAATAATAAAGTTATAGAGAAAACCGTCTTGTACATAAAGGACTCAAAAGTCCTATTTGCCTAAAAGTCGTTCGGAGGCAAGTCGCTGTCATTTTTCCTGCATGGGGACAAATACGTCGTAAGACTGGCCGAAAGTTATTAAACTTATGTATTAGTCGAACTCCGTCCCATGAATGATAAAATCACGATCTGGGACCTTTAAGCTATTCATAAGCGAACCAAAATTTTTTAAGTAAAATATTTTTATATTATTTTCAGTCAGTCATAATCACCAAAATACAAAATTTTAAAATTCTTTTAAAAAAGGCATGCATTAAATCCTGAGGAGGTTAAATGAACTTTTTCTGCCAAATCAATTGTTAGCGCACGCTCTCACTTGTATGGTTAAAAAGTAATTTGCCTTAGTTGGGGAGGCATGATTCTTTCACATTATATCATTTTGCAGAAAATCACTGTATTATTTCATACTTATCACATACATGGTATTCTTTGAACTAATTGCATTTTATTGATGTAAGGACTTGTTGCTAGTCTTAATCCCTGGAGTTTTCGTTTGGAAGACCTCAACAACTGAGTTAATCGGGATCTCATGATTCCCTAAGTTTGATACTCGTGTTCTGGTCACCTTACGGCAGCTTGATAGTGATTTTTTTATGTGATTTCTCCAGAAATCTTTAAGTGCAAGGACCATTATAAGTAGGTAAATATATACAGGTCACGTCAAATTCCAATCCCGTCGGAGAGAAATCTTCGATAGGCATTTTTTTTTAATGCAAAAATAGCAGAAACCAAAAGACGTCAAACCACTTATTACTGTATAAACAGACCAAAATCACGTCGAATTCCAATCCCGTCGGAGAAAAATCTTCAATAGGGATTTTTTTTATGTAAAAATCGCAATAATCTCAAGATGAAAAAGCCCTTATTGTCAATGAAAAAATTGAAATCACGTCTTGATAGAGCGTCGTTAACGATCTGAGGTAGTGCAGCCTTGACCCATTACTCGTCTATCGAAGTATATCTTATCTCGAACCCGCTTGGGAGTGGAAGAACGGGGCAGAACGCGACTGGCGCCCTTCTAAATATAAATTGGTGTTGCATCAATTTGACGCCTGGTAGTGTGTTCTTCTACGTTATCAAGGGCTTTAGATAGCCTGCATATAGGCCCCACTATGCCCACACCAACCCCTTCGTCTATCTTGGATCCATCTGTGTACCAGACGTGTGACTCTTTCTCCAACCGCAGTACTTCGACCCTGACAGCTTTCAATCAGCACATCAAACGAGCAGTCAAAGTCATGCTTGATTGGCATAGAGTCAGTGAGTTTGGTCATAGATTCAAATTGGATTAGCTCCAGAATCCTTAAGTGACCGACCAGGTCGCCTGGTCTGAATTTAAGTGCCTGATCAGCCTTAGGACACTAAATGCTGCCGCCTTCCTTACATGCAAACGCAGAGGAAGTAAGTCCAGCATTGCCTCCATAGCTGCTGTGGGACAGGAGCGCATTGCTCCTGTAGTACCGATACATAGTTCAAAGATTCTTAGGCAATGCAATGTCATATCACTTGAAATTATTTTGTTACATCACATTAAAAAAAAAAGCATAGATGGTATAGGTGTGGCATTAAAGAGGTCAGCTCGAAAGGAGTTATGAAAAGAGAAGTAGTTGTTTTCAATGTAAAAGAATTTGCCACAGCAGTAGAAAAATTTAAAATGAAAGCTGTTAATGTTATTCCACTGGATATAGAGGAACCTGCTAGAGAAATGGATCTGCACACATTATTTGCTAAAGATCCGCAGTATCCGGAATATCTAAAATATACGTCATGTACTGGAAAGGAAATCAACTAAATCGGCTCAAATACCAATACCAGAGTTATAATACAGTAAGTAACTTTATACATCCTACCTGATGTCAAATCAGGTATCTATGCTTTTTTAATACGTTGTATGGGAATACAAATTAATGTTAAATTCAAGTTTATGACCCCGCCAGACCTCCGGGTCTTAGTCAAGAATCCAAAAAAACTGCAAGATTTTTTTTTTTTTTCAGTATTTGTCAGTTTTGGCCTAAGGCCTACTTTTTTGGTAAAACAATTTAGTATTTTTTAAAAGTAGACTAAATTTGCTACAAAATGGTACCAGAGTGGACTCTGTAGATCCAATAGCATCCGAGATACAGCTGTTCAAAGTTTTGCAGTTTTCATATTTCGACATTTTTAACAATTTTTTAACTTAAAAATCTGTACTACTACTATAACTAGGTTCAGAAAATTCATTTTACCCCGAGCCCAAGCCCCAAATGGGATCAGAAGGGGGGCTAGTCACAAATAGTGTTGCCACACAACCAGGTTTAGAGCACGCTTGAACAGTGGCGGCTGATGAAATTTCAATATTTTTTTTCTCGTCTGTGGCGCATACGAAATATGGGAAATAACATCTACAGAAACACTTCTCTAACGATCCCTAAATTTTTCAAAATTCGGTTGCCATCTCTGGTCTATTTAATCCCCGTTTAATTTTTTTTTGTCATATACATTTTACTTTTCATAAAATAGGCTTTGGAGTTTATGAAAATATTTTCATTACTAAGATACAACAAATTGAAATTTTGTAATTTGTTAAATTGTAAATTACAAAATTTCAGTTCATTGTATTTCAGTTAATAATGAAAATATTTTTATAAACTTCAAAACCTATTGTTATAATTTTATGAAAAGTAAAATGTATATGACAAAAAAGAATAATTTTAAATAGGAGTCCTTAGACCACGGGTGGCAACCGAATTTTTAAATTTTTTTTCGCAAACTGCTTTTTCAAAATTTTTTAGAGAAATGCTTCTCTAGATGTTATTTCCCATATTTCGTACGGGTCCCATGCGCCACAGACGAGAAAAAAATTATTGAAATTTCACCAGCCGCCACTGCGCTTGAGATCATACAACCGGCCTCAGTTGACCGTTAATAAAAAAAAAAAACAGAAAAATCGTTAAAAATATCAAAATATGAAAACTGCAAAACTTTGAACAGCTGTATCTCGGGTACTCTTTGATACAGAGTCCGCTCTGGTACCAATTTGTAGCAAATTTAGTCTACTTTTAAAAAGTACTAGATAGTTTTTACCAAAAAAGTAGGCCTTAGGTGCCAAAATCAACAAAAACTGAAAAAAAAAAACAAAAATCTCGCAGTTTTTGGATTTTTGTCCAAAACCTGGTGGACTGCCGAGGTCGTAAATTTGGATTTAACATTAATTTTTAGTCCCATACAACATATTAAAAAGCGATTTGACGTCATGACAAGGTTATAGGATTATTATTAAAGAAAAGTTAAATTTACCTTCTGACTACGATGGCGATATACCTTTAGCAGCACTAATACCTTTCATTACAAATTCCACTCTACAGTAATGTCTGTGCGGCCCAACTAGGGTTTGCAATCCCGAAATCTCGAACCCGAAAATCCCGGGATCCCGGCAATACCTATTTAGATACCGCAAATCCCGTGATTGTAAAACAAAATGGAACAGTCTTTTAATGCTACATCATTTTAATTACCTCCGGAATTGCGTTCAAACGGCAATGATCGGCTTGAAAATGCCACTCTGATACTGGATTCGGAATATAAACTTTGGTGGTTTGGTTAAACTTCTATGGAACCACTTAAGTCACAGTGAAGGTACGGTGCTGACGTGATGCGAATTTATTTATCAGATATTCCTTTAAATTTCATGTTAAAGCAAATTATACAAGTTATACCTACTTGCACAGTTTCAATGAGCAAGAATTAGAAGCACTCTTCCAGGTTCCTAAAAAAATGTCATTAGGGAAATATTTGAGAATCTTATAAAACAAGGGATGGGGCGGATATCCGGCTTCATGAAAAAATATCCGGTCAACATCCGGCCAAATAAAACTGTCCAAAATGCATGAAACTTAAATGTTATTTATTAATTAGGGAATCCAACGACCCTGTCAAAATATGGTGTTGTGGGCAAACAATTGGCAAACACAGGTTTATTTTTACTAAATTCCGGAAACATAGCCAAGCCAATAGAAAAATACAAACGTTTAACGAATGAAAATGAATATTTGCCCTCGACGTCTACACACGCCGTGTTGGATGTCACGGGGTTTGGATTGCCTAATTGTCAGTTATATATCAAAATATTTATAAAATTAACAATGATCTAGAAACTACCGTTGAGTGAAAAACGAAACTACAATCAAAATAAATAACAAATATAAAAAAAATAAATCTTAAATTCTTCAATGGGCCTACATATCGATAATATGGATATATAATATATTAAATAGTTGCGTAGTTACTTTTGACGTGTTCGAATTTGGAAACTGCGCAAACTCCTGACAGTTCTCGGATGGTAATTTTCAGAACCCGAATTTACCTATAGTTTGACCTCGTTCTGGACAGGGACTCACACAGGTTGCAAGAAAATATATTACTGACCTATGACTGAATTTTTCGCGAATACAATAGTGGTGGTAGTATAGCTATTTTTTCCTTTGTATTTCTAATGACAAAAACAGCAACTACTAATTATCGCGAGAAATTACTTTTTAATTTGATGTGTAATTACATAAAATGCATGTAATTTCAAAAGACAGATGCGGGTTGCTTGTTCTTCTGAGAATGAAGTTCCTTAGAAAATCATAATATTAATAAATACAAAAACACCATAAAAGTGGATAGAACCAAGTAGGTACATATAAATATTTATTATTAATTATTATTAGTTCTGTTCGGGTGTACCATGCACATGTCGTGTAATTACAATTACTTGCAGCAATGTGCAAGATTGGCAGAACAGAACAATACGGGTGCGACTTGAATTTAATTGTAAATATCGCGGCCTGCTCGTAGATAAAGCAACTGCTTGAAAAGGCAAGATATCCGGCCGGACCGGATTTTGAACTGGCCGGATATACTGTATCCGGTTATCCGGCCAAAAGCACATCCGTCCCATCCCTATATAAAACGTTTCCAAAAAATTCCAGAGGTAATTGATAAAGAAGACTATGAAGAAGATAATATTCTCCTCACAGCACAGAAAAATCATTGGAAAACATTTTTAACAAAATGCAATGCACCCAATTCGAATATGCTCTGAAACCGGTTTGATATCATCAAATTAAAAAAAAAAAGAACTGAACACTTTTCGGGGATTCCCGGGATCGTGTAAATTTGATCTCGAAATCCCGGGATTGTATTATGACTCCGGGATTGCAAACCCTAGGCCCAACTATAACAACCATAATACCAGTCATAATTTTCAGTAATTCCAATTTTACATATATGAAAATTAATTGTAACGCGAGTTACTACAAAATTATTTTTTTCCCTTTTAAATGAATTTAAAATATTTCTTTTTTTAGTTGACAATATTCGTTAACTTCTATTCAATAATAATTTGAGAGTTTAAAGTCATTTCATTTGTTAATCTCACAGATCTTTCTGAAAGTTACATAGATGTAAGGCCCTAATGATCAAACACAAAGTGTCAGTAAGCTTATTTTTTTACGAATAAAAAATTGTTTCAAGAAACTTTTACACTTTATAAATTACTAGCAAACAATAGCACGTTCATGAAAAAATAGTTAAGTGTTATGATATAAAGATAGATAACTGAGACCATCAGTTGCTAATTAAGTGATGTGGATGTTGTGAAAGTTACCACGGAATGTCCCCAGAGGCGAATCGTAAGTGACCGTATTATCAACCTTTGACCTCCCATATCTTAAAATCTGTCTATTTTTCAGTTTTGCACTATTGGGATTTTTGATTAAGAGGTCATAAGCTGAAACATTAAAAATACAGACATGTTCAGTAGGGTGGGTCGGTTTATAACATTTTTTGAAAATTCGAAATGCCTGTAGTGAAAAAAGTTATAGATTGATCTTTTATTTAAGAAAAAAAATTACTTTTTTTTTCAAAAATGTTTTAGGCCGCCCGCCGGGCCTCCAAAAAAAAAAGAAATATAACTAAGTCGCCCATGTTGGGAAAGGCTGTTATGGTTACTTATTTACGCATAAAACAGATTTTTAAATTTGTAGTGTATTTAGACGACCGTCGGCCCCTCAAAACTCGTCTAAATAAAATTTTTATGTTGCGCTAGTACTGTGCTTATTTCGCACAATAATTATTACACAAAATAACCCAGAACTCACCACGTGGAGGTGGCTGCCATCGAGTTCCACTGCTGCCCACCCAACCACCTTTCCATTTGGGCATTTAACAATTATTTGTCTATACTACTACGTATTCTGATTTGGTACCAAACTTTTGATTTTCAATTTTTATTTTTTTTTAATTTTATGTGCTCGGCGGGGGGGTCAAATATTAAAATTAAAAAAAATAAAAAAATATCTCTTCATTTTAGACCATCACACAACTTTTCACACTACAGGCCTTTTGAAATTAGAAAATCGACCCACCCTAATGTTCAGTGAGGTCCAAAATCCTGCCATTTTGTCTGGGGTACTTAATTTAAATACTTTCCGTGAATGTTATTTGTAGACTAAATCTACTAAAACTGTGCTAAAATTGAAGAGTTACGCACAGAGAACAATAAACTTACTCTGCTATGCGAGCGCTGGATTCTTTTTTGAATTTTTCAACTTCACTCTTGATTTCCTTTTCTTGTGCATCAAGCTGAGGCTTAACAGTGTCTGGAGGATAAGGGATAGTCAAAGCATTGAATTTTTGCTGGAATTCATCGACCATTCCGGCTACGGGGACCTTTGCTTTGTAGAATGCCCAATCGATTGGAGGAATCTTCTCGGGGAGTTCAAGGACACTGTTAAAATAAAAGTGTAAATATAAAAAACCACGAAAAACAAATTAAGAAAATGTGATAATAGTGTAATGGGGATAAAATATACTATGCGTAAAGCTAAATATCATCTGGAAATCACGAAAATTACTAATTCAGTTAGTAGTTCCCTTTACTTCATTACCCAATTATAAAATATTTATTTTTAAGTGTAAATTTTGATTATGTAAAGTTCGGAGTATCTACGTACCGTCTAAGATATCCATCAGATTTACTCTTAAATTGCAAAAAATTTGCCCTTTGGTGTTCAGGAACTCTTTGAGCAAGTTTTGCCCAGTCGATTGAACTTTGAGTGATTCTCTTTGCAGCCATTATGCACAATTTTCAATAAAGCTAAAAAAAATGACTGTGACCCGTGAATAACTCTTTGGTTATGTAATTTTTGACAGCCGACAGATATTGACGTCTTTAACGGAGTACCAACAACAAAGAAAACAAAGCGTTGCAACTGACGTCATTTTGCAACTTGATAATATATGTTAAAATTTAAATTAAAAATTGTTCTGACAATTAAATGTTTTTTTTTATTTAATAATAAGCCATAACAGCTGCAACTGGAAATGTATCAAAATTCTGTCGCTTATTAAATTTGCACATTTTTCGTTTCCTTATGGTCGTCGACGATTGCTCACAAATATTATGTGCGATTCCTGATTCCTTCAATGGTAGGGGAATTTTGAAATACATTTCAGATTTCAGTCTGCCTGCAGTGCCTGCATCTCAGTTCACTGTTCAGATAATGTAAAATGGCCGTCGTAGGTGGCAGTGTTTAGTTTCTAGTGTTTATATTTATCGGATTTGCTGTGGTGTGATGTATGAAGTACGGATCGGTTTTCGTACAAATAGACTGAGTGTGCAGTGACAAGTTGTAAACTCTAACAAAATATTCGTGTAGACTTCTTTTTACAAAAATTAAGGTCAGTATTTTTGTTAAACTTATATGACAGGTCATTGTTTAGGTTTTAATTGATTTTTTGTTTAAATTTATAATAGCATATTTAGTAGTTAGATTGAACTCGTAGAAATCACTCAATTTTTTAAAATTTCAGTGATCATTTCATTTATAAAGGACACCTGGGGCATTTAAAAAGTAAATGCATGGATTTTGTACAATGTTTTTTGTTTTTTAAATAAAACATTAACTGTACAGTGTTTATGGGCATCTCAAACAACTCTTGTAAACCTGTGTAGTTATTTGTTGAACATTGAACAAACAATTGTAATTATAGGAAGTAATAATAATAATAATAGTGTATTTCTTATAAAATAAAAATAGGCTAAAACCTACGTAGGTACAACTTACTGGTAAATATAAATACGAGTAAGTACGTACGTCTATAAAAGTTTGAAATACTTTTTTTTACATATTGAAAGGCGGTAATTAATAATAATAACGGGTTGTGTTTACCTAAATATTTATTTTCTCAAATCGTTTTTAATGTTGTCCATCAATAGATATTTTTTCTATTGGCATAGAAAATCCCTAATAGGGAAGCTATGAGTCACATATTTCTGGCAAATTTACATAATTACTGTATAAGCATGAATCGTTTTACCACCCGCACCCTTGTTTTTGCATGCTTTATTTTGAAACTGAAATGACTTGATAATAGATAGGTAGTCACACCTACAATTAACTTTTACGTAATAAGTCTTTCACTAATTATTTTATTAATTAATAATAAACAATAGTTGTATTGTATTCTACAATACTATATATTAAGAATATCATTTCTAATCTTTCAATTTGCAATGGAGAAACTATTATACCAAGGTTACCTACATTTTCAAATAGTTTTTGTGTCATTGACCAGATATTATTTAATAATAAATTAAAAAATTCGTGCTTATCAAATGTTAGAGAACTTTTCATAAATTGAGTGATAGCTAATCGCTAAATCAATCAATTTAATCACGTCTTTTTACTCGGTGTTTAATTATTACTGAGAATTTTCGCCAATGAGGATATTTCCTGTAAGAGTAAGACTTATTAATTCTTTAAAAGACTTCGTAACTAGAGAATATTATTTAGGTACTTAGGTATTTGCTTCAAAATGCTAAGAATGTTAAAAAAATTATTATTTTTGATATTCAGCAGATACCTAACTTTCAAAGAAAAACATTCGTTTCTTTTATATACCATTGGTGCAAGTCTGACCAAAATAGATCAACAAGAGCTCCCCCTACGAAGCGACTTGTCGACTTCTTACTATGTCTAAGAATCCTATCATGTAATTCAATACCTCGTCAGTATTAGCTAGAAGAGTAGTTGTTTTGATTGGTTCCCCAATAATCAGCGTGTTAAAGTATTTACCTAACTATTAGCGTGCCCAGATTATGGCACGCTATATATACAGAAAGTAGGTACCTAATTTCATAATAAGGAAACAAGTGTGTAAGTTGTGATTTGCTTAATACCTAAATAATATTCTCTAATCATGATTAAAGCAAATAAATAAAAAATAATTGTAAAAATAAATCAAGAATAGGCTTATAAATAATGAATGAATGTTTCTATACTCTACTGATGAGAACTAACGAGTTCGAAAAAATTTGTACAACTTTTCTAGAGTTGAAATAGAATGTAAATGTAAGGTTCAATAATTGTTGTGAATGACTAAATTTCAATAAATCATTTCAGCATCTTCAATATATTTTTCTGCCTTAAAATGCTAGGAATCCTGTCATGTAATTCAATACTTCGTCGGTATTAGCTAGAAGAGTAGTTGTTTTGATTGTTCCTCCAATGATGAGTGTTTTCGTAAGTAGTATATTACCGTTACCAATTCTTGTTAACTTATCGACCCACCAGTATCAATTGAGGAAGGGCTTCTTCAGCTGGTAGTATTCTACGCACAAATATCAGACGACTGACAGATATAGCTTTGAAAAACTAACCTTTTTAACGGGCTATTTTTAAAGAATATTGTATTTTTAGATTAGGTATTCATTAAATACCCTATTTGAGTTTATGTTTATAATTTTTGTTATTTAATTTGATATTTTTGTTATTTACCGAATAATTATTTATTTAAATTTATTTCATTTATATTTTTTCCTTTTGATAAAAAACCTTTTGTTTGTTCATTATATTAAATATACGTATATAATACCTATTTGTGTATTAAGAGCGCAAAGTGACATATTGTCGCTCTGAGTGAGAAGTTTGACGAGCGACGCGTAGCGAAGCGCGGCTATCTCGCGAGAGCGGCAATGTCACTTTGCGCTCGAATTACACACAGGATTTTCTCTACAACCGGTATTTTTATAAAAATGTTTGGTAAAAATTAGCTTAATTCGAGGGGTCAGCCACTCTCAAAATTTTGTACAGGTATTCCGGGAATACCCTCTATTCCCGATTTATTCCACATATTCCCAAGAATTTTTAGTTATTCCCAAGTATTTCCGATAATTATTAGTTATTCCCAAGTTTTTTCGAGTATTTCCAAACATTCCCAATTATTTCCTAAGTATTTCCTGTATTCCCAGATTTCAACATACCACTTCTAAATGTTCTTTATTAGTTAAATGGTGCACTAAACTTTTTTAATCTAAGCGTACCCAACAGAAAGGTATTCGACAATAAAAATAGAGATAAAAACAATTGTGTGCGTGTACAGTCTGAAATTTCTAGGAAATTTCATTTCTCATGGCTGGATGTGAGCACCCTTAGGTATAACTTTTTTTTTTCTAATTTCAACCAAATTTCACTCAAGCATAGAATAAATTAGGATCTACCTATAGTCCAAAAACATTCGCCTCCTACAAATGCAAAGCCCCCTGCGGTACCAAAATAAACGAAAAAAAAAATCAATAAATCGTATTAGGACTAGGCATCTGTTTAACGGAAAATTTTATTAATAAAAGTTGTTCAGAATTTTCCAAAATGTCATGAAAATAATAAAAATTGAAAACTTTTAAATTTAAAAACACTGAAAAATAACAAAAAAAGCTACCCATTATTTGACAACTGCCTAACAGCTTGGGTTTAATTTCTAACAAAATTGTCATAGCACAGTTTTCTAAACAAAAAAAAAATAAATAACAAAATTATATTTTCGGACTTGTACACTATTTTAAACAAAATTTCAATATTTTTGGTTAAATTTTGGAGAACAACTTTCATTAATAAAATTCTTCGATAGAAGAAAATCCCTGATTTTTGCTGCTTATTTCGACACTGTGGCTTTGCACTTGTAGGAAGCGAATGTGTTTTTGGCAATAAGCAGTAGATCCATATTTGGTTCAAATCGGAAAAAAAAATAAAAAAAAGTTATAAGAGTGCTCCCATTTTAATTGGGTCACTCTGTATACAGCCCGAGATGCATACGACATTATTCCTCGTGTTTTTTCGACTGCCGCTCTAATAACGATAAAATGTGTCTTTATTTTTGTAAACGTATAGGTAAAATAATTGTACGATATACAGAGTGTTCCATATTTTATGAGAAAGTAAAATATACCATCTAAAACTTTGTTACGGGATGGGCCACAACATATATCATCAATTTTTTGATACTATTATTCTCGCCATTATTATTAACTGATTAATAAACTGAAATGTTTGAAGCAAGTTATAATTCATAGCCAGTGGGCGTACTTATAATTTTGAAAGTGCAATGAAGAGCTCAATATTTAAGATCACTTTTCGCACCTGCCTTTAAAAACTTCCTTTTAAAATGTTTTGTATTAAAAATAATTTGTATGCGTACTGTGGGTTGTTATAATCAATACAATCAATAATCAATATCGAGATTAATACTAAGTAATTGTCAAAATAAAAATCTGTAATCTACACTAGTAAGAAAGTACACTTGTGCAAAAGAGAGCATCATTTTGAACACTTATTAAATCTATGACTACTTTTTTCGCGCTTGAAACCATAGTAGTCACTATGAGATATCAGCATGTAGGTAATTAATTGCCGAAACTTTTTAAATAAAAATATTAAAAAACTGAGTTGTGACAGTTTAAATACCTAGTAAAAGTTTGAATCAACATGGAGAACACCCTGTAGATTTGGGTTCTGAGAATCCTGGAAATTAGTACATGGTCTTGAGAATATTCAAAATGCAGATTTTTTTCTCTTGGCAGCTGCAAATGTATTTTTTTCGGAAAAAATGGAAAAGTATTTATTTATTATTTTCAAATGTATATTGATGTATATCTTAAAAATTATACACCAATATAAAGGACACTTAATCTACCTTTATGTTCAAAATAATACAGGTCCTTAGGCCTTTCGATTATTATTGAACCAGAGCTTCAAGAGTGTTACAATACACGAAGTAGCGATTTCTATAGTTTTCTCGCCATATATTTACACCATGTGCAAGTTTTATCTAGTTTTAATTCTGTAACACGGGCCGAACGGGCCGAACTATCAGAAATAACCGATTTTTGAGCTGAATTCAAATCACTAACAGTTGTTATCTTTTATGATAAAGTAATTTTATTGCCGTCAAATGGCTCTGTATTTCCTCCATGATCAGCTTCACGTTAACGTTTATTAACCATAATAAAATATCGAGAAAACAATGTAATTCACTGTGTGATGACTGATGATAGTTTGCGTGTGTTCCTCGCAAGTACAGAAAGGAAGATCGTCGGCCGACGTCTCCCGAGATTCTCCGAAATGTTCAGGAATGTATCTATTCTTGAATATTTCCGATGTATTCCCGATTATTCCTAGATATTTCCCGTTATTTCCAGTTATTCCTGAGTATTCTCTGATATTTCCGAATATTCTCATGTATTCCCGAGTATTCCCGCGTATTTCCTAGTATTCCCGCGTATTTCCTAGTGTTCCCGATATTCCCAAATATTGCCATGGTATTCCTAACATTTTGTACAGGTATTCCCGAAGTGGCTGACCCCTCGGCTTAATTATTGATAACCTCAAATTTGACAGTTCAGATTTCAAAATGTGAGCATCAATTTGCGCTACTTACTCATGTTTTTGTAGAAATATTTGTTAAAATGGTATTTACTGCAAAAATAAAATAAAATAAAAAAATTGCTTTAGTACCTATTAATTATTTATTTAAATACTGTCATCTTACGATTTATGTTACTTTGTCGCTCGGCGAGCGACAAAGTAAAAAAACGCTCGCTCCTCGGAAAAGTGCAACTTTGCGCTTTTTTTTTGGAAGCACAAAGTTGCACTTTTCGCTCGGTTGTAGAAAAAAATGTTTTTTGTTAAATTTAGATAATTTTGTACATGGAAAAAGACAATTGCTATTTTCGACACCCTAATCATTTATTCTAAAAATTACCGGTAAATACCGGTTAACCGGTTATTTACTAAAACTTCCGGTAAATTGCAATCCCTATTTTATATGAAGAAAGTATTTATTTGCGTATTTATGAAACAAATATTCTTGATTCAAAACTTTTCTATCTGTGCAGACATTTTTTTATTTGATATCTGAATTCAACGGATTGCTGAACATTTTGATTTCTTTGATAATTATTAAAAATGATTCCCCTATTTGATTAAATGAAATAGATATAATTAATTATACAATGTAGAAAACGTATATATATATGATATATTATATACACACTTAGTGGTCGTGGTACTCATTGACAAATGCCGCCATATTTTTTGTTGAACTTTGCTGAATTACTAAACGGACGGCAGATGGTAGTTCACATATTTCAACAACAAATCCAGAATAATTTCAGTAGACGAACTAGACGAGGTGAAAGATACGATCAACAGGCTCTTAAAGTGATGTTTAATAACAAACACAAAACTATTTTCTTAGGGCAATGCGTTTTCCTTGGTATTTCTGCTATAATTAATACTTATAACAAAATTGCGGCAATATCTGCATTAAATAATAAACTTCTACCTTAGTAAACTCTAGACCCTCGATAAGAAAATTTGCAGTATAAAATACCTAGATAATGGGAATTAGTACTTATAGTTGACACTTATTATGCATGTAAAAAATGTCGGCGTCTTTGGCGGTGTGGTGAAGATCAAAGACGCCGACATTTTTTACATGCATAACAAGTCTGTAGTCAACTATACCAGTATTATTTACTGTTCATTTATAGCTGTTAATAATTATTATTCTTTGTAACATGAAGAAATTATTAGAAAATTCATTCAAAACACAATAAAAGTGATAATATAAGATATTAACTGTCAAGCACTAAGAACATGTAAGAAATTACCATGCTTAGAAAACTAATTCGAGACGACTTACATCATGTGCCGCTGTATGCGATGGTTTGTACGCGTCGATTATACACAGGGTTCATAGCAATTTTTCAAACTTAAATTCCTTGACTTTTCCAGGTGTTTCATGGACTTTTGGAAGGTTTTCCCCCGCCTAATAATTGATGAGCATTGCTGGAAGTATAATTTGTAGTTTTATAATTTGAGAATTAAAAATTTTCAAATTCCCTGACTTTTTATGAAAATTGCTAAAATTCCCTGATTTTTCAATAAATTTTCCAAATTCCCTGACTTTTACAGGTTCTCCAGGTCGCTATAAACCCTGTTGATATGGACAACAGACAAGGAAAACTATCTGTTAGCTTCTAAATTGCAAAAACAAGATTTTTCGATATTATACGATTCAATACGAACTCGTTATTGCCAGTTATTGCCCGTTTATTGCCCACTATTGCTCACTCATTGCCACTTATTGTCGTTTATTATCCCATATTGCCAGTTATTCTCAAGTATTGGTTTTAATTGCCATATATTACTCTTTATTGCCACTTATTTCCTATATATTGCCAACGATTTGTACAGTATTGCCACCAGTGAGAAGCAACTCGGATTTTCTATACCTATCTATCTATTGACGCTATTGATTTAATCAAGCGGGTAGGTAGTATATTATATTATAATATAACCGGACATTTTTTAATAATCGTCAGAGAAAGAACATTTTCATACAAATGTCTGTATGCTCAATAAGAAACTCAAGTCAGTTTCTGGATTGTTATATTTTTAGTAGAATGTCTAGTCGAATCATTTCCCACGAACAAGTAAAAAAAGACACTCCTTTAAAACGTCAAAATGTACCTTCCAAATCTCTGGGCAAAGATACTCCGGTAGATGATGGGTTTATTCCAAAGTTTATTCTGAGTACTGCCTTCTACAAGAAAGAGTCCAAGCAAAAATGTATTATTTTTGGTTAAGTATAACTTTTTTCTTATATACATCAGAGCTGTGTGTGTACTTTATCAAATGTACTTATTTATCAGGGTTGGCATGTTTAAAACAAAATGTTTTAAACAAGATGTTTAAAACATGTTTAAAACATCTCACTATGTTTTAAGTAAATGTTTAAAACATATTTAATACACAATGCGATGTTTTAAACAACTGTTCAGCATCCTAGAAAACGGGGGTGGGGACATATTCTCGTTAGGCTCTGAATTGGCTCTGAATTGGTGACATGTCTGTCCGACTTACAGAAGCCACTACTATCATTAGTAGTTAATACATTTGTTTAGTGAGTAAAAATATGACTTTACATAGCATTTACTTTACAAGCATTTAAGAAAATAATATAAATTTTAGTAGATCTACTTTTCGATCTCCCATCTTGTCCTAAAGGTCTGAAGAAGGTTATAATGATTATAGACAAGTAATCTGTATTCGCTTTTCAGCTTTTGGCAAAAATGTGCTTTTGTATATTTAATATATCAGTGATGGTTAAATATATCCCAATCTACAATAACAAAAGGGCGTCTTAAACACAGGACCATTAATTTACCATTACAACAGGGGACCTATAATGGTTAGGTATTACTTTGTATTAGCTTTTTCGATGTGACAATAGAGTGCTTTTATATATTTAACGTACCAACGATAGTGAAATAATTCCAAGTGTGCAATAACAAAATGGCGTATTAAACACATAAGGCCTTCAACTTAACATTAGAGGACAGACGATATAATATTAAACAGTACTTCGTATTCGCTTTTCAGGTATTGGCAAATGTTGCCAACTCTTTATCAGTCATAAATATAATACATTGCTTTGCCACCTATATTGCTACCTTTGCTACCTGGGGTATTTGTATTAATAAATACAAGTATCTATATTAAAAAAGGGAAGGAGTAATCACCAGTGATCGGAATTTTGGGTTTAATTTCAAGTGCGTCGTTACAAGGATTTATTAAAATATGCATACATTATTCGTTGTAAATATGTATACATGTATTCTATTATGCCTAAATAAATGAGGAAGGTAGGTTCGTATTATATTTAATTTCGATTTAATTTTGTAAGAAAGAACAAACTTTAAGTTTTTGATGTAAAATTTTATACAACGTGATCTACCATGATATGCGGAAAATAAAATGATGTACTAGTCTTCAGTGTATTAAAGCCCCTGCAAAATTTTAGAGTGTTCTGAGGTAATTTAGTATATTAAGTAAATTATCAGTAAATTTGCGAAGATACACTACTGTTATGGACTAGGTTAGTAATAGGTCGACGAACTTACTTGTGAAAGAACGTATTGGAGATGTTTACATTTCCTTAATTGGCATAAAAAGTGAAGCCGGCGAGTGCCGTCAAGGTGCCGCGTTTTTTTGCTTTCGGTCGAACAATCAGGACACTGAAGTGTTATTGACGGATTTAAGTAAATATCTCTTATATCTACTTGTTCTTGCAGAGTTCACTACCATAGGGTCAATGTCTTTTCGATTTATTTCGCTATTTTTGTAGTGTGATTTGATTAAAACCAAAAAGTCACTTCTACCCGCTCTAGCTTTGCCGTCAATAGTGTCAATCCTACGTCAGATTGGTTAACAAAAAATAAGGTAATTTTTTTTGGTCATTTTTTTTAATTTTTAATTTTTTTAACTCCTTTCGGTGGGGAAAACCTACTGTTAAATTTTCCGCATGTCATGGGTAGATCACGTTATATACCTACCTATATGCGCCACTGGAATTAAACCCAAATTCCGATCATTGGTAATCACTATTTTGTTATTTGCTACTACCTATTGTTTTATTTATTTACATGTACCTTACTTAGTCAGTGGTACAGTACTTTCTGCATAAACGAAATATATTAATATTGGATTGTTATTATTTCTCTTTTATGTAAAATAACTTTGAATAGTAATTTATGCAACAAGTGCATAAAGTACTGTTTTTTACGACTGTTAAAAAACTGCACTTTTTTTCATAATTTTTTGTGCGTAAAACATTTTTATGGTAATAGTGAAAAAAAGTAAAAAGGGTGAAACAAATTATAATAAATAAAAAATAGGTCTTTATAGATACTAAATAATTTATTTTTTATAAAGTAGAATCAGTAAGTAAACAGTATTTAATATCCTGCCATTAAATAAAACATTGCGACAAAAGGAAGATATTGTCACGTTTTTGCGAGTATTATGTAAATATATTTAAATTATTTAACATACGAGCCCGTACGAGACTATTAAATACGACATTGTAGTGATTTTTTATTTTTCATTATTATATACAACTTAAAATTTTTTTAGAAAAACATTTAAGAAATCGTCTAGTAGTGTCTTTCACTTGAAAATAAATTTTTTATTTTTTTTCCGATGTGAATCAAATTTTACTTAAGTATAGAACAAATTAAGATCTACTTATGACCAGAAAAACATTCGTCTCCTACAAATGCAAAGCCACCTGCGGTACCAAAATATGCGGAGAAAATCAAAAAATCATATTAGGCATTCTTTTATCAGAAAATTTTGTTATTGAAACTTGTTCAGAATTGTCCAAAAACCGTATGCCCAATTTCTCGTTGTGGTGAACTACCCCCGCAAACGGCCAAAAACCACCCCCAAGCGGCGTCAAACGCGTGTTGATAATGTTTCACGGAATCTACCTTAATGATCCCCCGTTTTCGAGCGTGCCAATCATGGGGAGGACCCTGGGACGCGTGCCTGACACCCGCCCACCCCCTCAACGGCCAATAATCACCCTCCAAAGTAGGTAGAGAGCGCTCTACCACTGGACAAAAAGGTTTCCCTCGGGCTTTGCCCGGGGTATGCTGATAACGCACTCTCACCCCTTTGGAGGGTTGTTATTGGCCATTTACGGGGAGGAATTCCACCATCACCGCGGTACGGTTTTCAGCATCCTCAAAAACGGGAGATCACCAATCAAACAATTATACCCTGTTTGTGAGTGGTTTTTGGCCGTGTGCGGAGGTTGGTCACCCCAACGAGAAATTCTGCCACCATCACGGTGTTCAGCATCCTCCAAAAAAAGGGGGGGGGAGAACTAATCTGTTTGCATCAGACAATAGTCGAGTTTTCGTCCAACTCACGCAATCCACTAGTACCTAAAACTTGGTGTTTAGTTTAATCTCAAGTTTAATCATGTTTATAACATATCTTTTTTATAAGTAATAGTAGGCCGATCAAAGACAATCAATTAACAATAATCTAAAGAGTCCTCGAACATCTTTTTCTGGCAGGATATGTACTAAATCTAATAGATCTCATCTTGCAGTCATTCCGAAGCACGAAATATGTTGAAAAATGCTAATTAACGAGAAGTCCTACGCCCTAGGACCTCACTGTTAATTTTTTTATTTAATGACTGGCTTGTAGGTAAATCAAAAGATCAATAGTATTGTATAAGGTTTTTTTCTTTGCCAAAATGGAAAATAAGTTAAAAATACAATGAATTAAAAAATATGGTAATTTTATAATTACTTAGTATTTCTTTTATAAAACAATAGGTAATTACATATTGCACAATGGCTAATTAAAAGGTATTATTTAATAATATTACACAAAAGCAATTGTAAAGCAGACATTTGTAAAACACCTACGGGTTAGACTAAATATAAATTTTATTTATCATATCAATGAGAAACGTACGCTTGACTAGATTTTAAAGCCGTGGAGTACCTTCTTGTCAGTTGTATTTTTTTTAGCCGCTTGTTTATAGAATGACAGGTTTCAAGCAATTATAGGTATTAATCCAGTAAATAAGCCGGAAAAAAGTGTAAAATGTGGTAAAGTGGTGGAACAGCATCGATTTGAAAAATTTCTTTTTTCACGTGTTCCCTAAACCCCCAGGAACATCAGCATTGACACCTGCATTACCTCCGAAAATGAGAAAGTAAGGGGGTTTGAACTGTTTGAAGTGCCCCAAAAAGTAGCTGTCAAAAAAATTTATAAAACTAATATTTCGCCCCTCTTGGGGGCTTTTTGGATCGCCGATCATGAATCCAAATTGAGGAATTCCATATTCCTGTATGGAATTCGTGCCATTTTTTGATGAAAATTCCACTTTTTCGGGCGGAAATTTAAATATGAATATTGTGCTGCGGAAGTGTGCTCTAGGGGTTTTTTTGGGTCGCTGATCACGATTCCGAGGTCCAGACTGGAATACGTTCCATGGAAAATTCCATTATTTCAGAAAAAATTTAAATATTAACGTTTTTCCACGAAAATGAATCGATTTGTCCTTCTGAAATATCGGAACAGAAAGATGAAAGTGACACTGAAGAAGAACCAACAAATCCTGAATTACCAGTTCTCGAATATGATTCAGATTATGATTGATGTAAATGGTGTAAATTATATAAAAAGATAATGATAAATTAATATTTTATCACACAGAATACCACCTTTTGTACCAACACAGTAAATGCTATATTTTTATAAAAATTGTTATCTTTTAATCATTTACCTCACTTGAAAGAAGAAAAAATTTGCATGCATTCCTGCAGTGTTTATAAAATTGCCATGTATATTAATTTGAAATGCTGGTAATATTCATAATTTTTTTTCTTCAAAGGAAAATTGACTTGAAAAATTATTTTGAAATACTCTCAATATTCATACATAATTTTTTTCTTCAAAGTGAAATTCGACACGAAAAATGCCACAAATTCCAGTACAGAATATGGAATTCTTGAATTTGGACCTCAAAATCAAGATCAGCGACCTAAAAAAAACCCCTGGAGCACACTTCCACAGCACAATATTCATATTTAAATTTCCGCCCGAAAAAGTGGAATTTTCATTAAAAAATGGCGCGAATTCCATACTGGAATATGGAATTGCTCACTTTGGACCTCGGATTCGTGATCAGCGATCCAAAAAACCCCTAGAGCCCATTTCCGAGGCGAAATATTAATTTTATAATTTTTTTTATGACAGCTACTTTTTGGGGCACTTGCAACCTCCCTAACTTACTCATTTTCAGAGGTAATGCAGGGATCAATGCTGATGAATGTTCTTGGGGGTCTAGGGAACACGTGAAAAAAGGAATTTTTCCAATCGGTGCTGTTCCACCACTTTTCCACATTTTTCGGCTTATATATTGGACTATATAGAAACTTCGATTTTTAAAGTCGTTTTCTTTAAACCAAACCCTTTCCCACGGACAGGTTCATTAAATATTGTTATACAGCTCGTAAACAACGAGGGTTATATTTCTTTCCTGGCATTTAGGTGACTTATACCTCCGTTGTGAATCTTTTTTATATTAGTTAAGTATATGCAATTCGAAATTATCATCATTACCATTTTTCATTGTTATTTTTAGGACTCTTATAAGGAGATTCTCGGCTCTTCTTGGCTTTATTGTAATAAGCAAATAACAACGAAATCCTTGGATAATTAGCATAAACTGAGATAATCAGAACGTATCTCTTTACTTTAGTTTTTTAGGATCGGATGAATTATTGTAAATAATGACATTAATTAGTTGATAATGAGGATTTTAATGATAAATGCAACTTGCTTCAGGGACTGGATCAGTGCTGTACGTTTCGCTGTCAGTACTAAGAATTTTATTACTTTTTCTTGCTTTCCATTTAAACCAAGGTCTAAATTATTACTCATGCTATTTTTATCTGAATTAGTTATTAAAAAAGATACTTGTTTGATGTCCATAAATAAGCCGACCCATATTCGAGAAAAAATGATTTACCTATACTCCTTGCGTAATGTTTTGACAGTGGAGCAAAAAATGAGCGGTATTTTAATCAAACGAAATAGCAGGTATATTTATTGATGCGGCGCCGTTGTTGACTAGTTCTACCACAGACCTATATTTAAGATTATTACTGTTTTGTGGCTTATAAGAAATTAATAGTTCCTCTCTTTAATAATATAGTCGACCAAATGTGACGAATATATGAGGATATCGCTTTGATATGTTGTACTTTCTCAGACTGCTGGACAAAAAAATATTTAATAGGCGATAGCGAGACTCTCGGTACGAGACAGTGTGGTATAGTAGGGACCACATTTAATACAGCGATATAAAAAAGCTCGCAAAAAACGTAAAGGGTACCGACCATGTATCAATTTCAGTCTATTTACATAAAAGGCCATAAAAGTGTTCGGCTTCTTTTATTATGATCACAAAAAAATGGTCACATATTTCCTAACACAATGTAGGGCACTCCCACTGAATATAATTGGTTGAAATTTTCTCTATCGGAATTATGATAGGTTGGAATAAATTATGTGGTCAACGTAGACTAGCGATAAACAACGTGGAGCGGCGGGCGGTACATTAACCAAAGGCGGTCGGTACTCTTTACCTTTTTTTGCGAGCTTTTTTATATCGCTGTATTACCGATGGGCAAAACTATACCGCTGAATATCTTGGTATATAATGAATATTGTATATTGCTTACATATAAAAGTAAAAACGAGCAGCACTCACAATCATTAATATATATAATAATTATATTATTATACCCAATTTCTTTTAAAAACAAAAAACTTAATCGGAGCACCATTTTTCAAAAAAATGTATATAATAATAATAATAATAATAATAATTTATTAACTTTTGGTGGAGAAAGTTATCGAGCACCCACCACCATTTGGCCAGAATGTTTAATGCCTGGTGGGGAGCAGCAAATTCCTTCTTGGTTGGTTGAAGGGCGGACAGTGCTGATCCCTAAGAACGGAGATTTGTCCAACCCAAGAAACTACCGACCGATAACCTGTTTAAACGCATGTTACAAGGTGTTTACGCGCATCTTGTACATGCGAGTGCTCCACGCAGTTGAACCGGTTTACGAACGGATATATGAGCAACGAGGGTCGAAGAGAGGTGTCGCTGGCTGCAAGGAGAACCTGTTGATTGACAGATGTGTCACGCAGGACTCCGTGCAGTATAACTCTCCATGGCCTGGATCGACTACCGCAAGGCATTTGATATGACATCACATGAGCTTATTGTTCACTTGCTCCGATGTCTTGCGGTACCCGGTCCCGTAGTGAGATGCATCGAACAACTAAGAGTAAAAACACACTAGGCGTTTTTCGCCGAGTCGGCAGCCGCCTGTAACAACACACACGAAGCGGTTTAACTAGTTGTCGCAGAAAGCATCAAAATACAACGTTGTCAGTTCAGTAGTACAGCTAGGAGGAAGAATTAATTCTGTTGAGTTTATTATATTGTCAATCAAAAAAAAGAAAAAATAGGCGTATGTGGGAACATCCAATTGTTAAGGAACGCCAGACAAAAACTTTATATAATACCTGTCACCCATTCTTCTCTGTTATTTCACGCAAAGTATTTGTAAACAGATTTGATTTGGCAAGCATGCATCGAATTTACGACTGAAACACGCAGCCTCGTGTGTGCGGTTACATGTAATACCCATATACGAGAGGACGAGCGCCAACGCCCCTCAACGAGCGACCCATGGTCCAGACGATGTGCCGAGGCGTGTCGCCTAAGATCAAAATCACGTGTGTGCGTTTCTATGATTTAGTATAGAATCATGTGCCGAGTCGGCTGCCGACTCGGCGAAAAACGCCTAGTGTGTTTTTACCCTAATGCCGCTCTGGAGGACTCGCTTTACTATTACATCGGGTAACGATAGAGTCCAGACGGAGTCGGTAACATTCAGAAGGGGAGTATTTCAGGGAGACTCCATTAGCCCCCTTCTGTTTTGCATCTCACTACTGCCTTTATCCGTTTCGCTCCGGAAAACCCGTGGATACAACTGCCGTACCCCCGGCGATAGGAGGCATAAGGTCACCCATCTGTTTTACATGGATGACCTTAAACTTTATGCCTCCGGAGAGAGGGACCTACACCAGTCCCTCAGGGTGGTACAGGAGTACACGCAGGCTGTCGGTATGGAGTTCGGGCTGGACAAATGTGCACTGGTCCATCTCAAGATAGGACGATGCGGGAACTACGGAGAGGACGCGCAGCTCGTGGACGGAAGCATCTTACATCATCTAGATGCCGGAGAGTCGTACACTTACTTGGGTGTCGAGCAACGCTCCACCCAAGAAGTGGGTGTAGTGAAAAACGCTCTCCGCGGCAAGTATCAGCACCGACTCCGACAGATCTGGTCCTCAGAACTGTCGGGGAAGAACAAGGTGTCTGCTACCAACGTGCTTGCCGTTCCGATCCTACTCTACTCCTTTGGAGTAGTGAAATGGACTCGAGAGGAGTTGCGTCAACTCGACGTAGGAACCCGCAAGAAGATGCATTTCAATAGAAGTTTGCATCCTAAATCGTCCGTTCCACGGCTATACCTCCCACGACATCGCGGAGGCCGTGGACTCTTGAGTTTGGAAAATCTCCATAATAGGATGGTTCTGGATGGAGCCTGTAAGGTTATCAGGAGTTCGGATCCCCTCCTGTGCATGGTCCGGGACCATGAAAGTGCAGGAATAGGAGCATTTTTGTTTAAGGCAGCACAGAGAGCAGCCGATGAACTTGGTCTCTCCTTCGACGTCGAGCGGGTTAATCCCGACTCTGTCACCGAGTTGGAACCTGCTCGACGAAAAGCCCAAATTAAAGCTGCAGAACACAACATCTTTGTGCAGCTTCACATGGATAAGTCAATGCATGGAGTTTTCTATAAAAATATAGAGAACCTTGGCTTATCCGAAAGGCTGAACTTTGCCTTCTTAAGGTCAGCCGGGCTGAAGTCTGAGACCGAGGGATTCATAATGGCTTGCCAGGATGGTGTATTTAACACCCTCGTCTATCGTAGTCGTGTCATGGGTATAGAGGTCCCTGATGTCAGCTGCAGAGCCTGCCGCAGGGCGCCAGAGACTCTTATGCACTTGCTGTCGGCTTGCCCGACATATGCAGTCTCGGCCTATATCCAAAGGCACGACGGAGCATTACGAGTGCTTTATTACCATTTAAGGCACTCGTATGGGATAGACGAAATACCAGTGCTGCCTTACGCTCCGGGGGATATTGAGTCCGTTGTGGGAAATGAGAAGTGTCTAATTTATTGGAACTACTCTTTTCCCACCGTCAGGCAAATACAAGCCAACAAGCCTGACGTAGTACTCCTCGACCATCAACTCAAGACATGTTTGTCGTGGAGTTCTCGGCTCCCGCGGAGAACAACATTGTCTTGAAGGAGGAAGAAAAACGGATAAAATATCGAGATCTGCTCTTCGAACTCCGCAGACTGTACCCAGACCATACTGTTAAGATAGTGGTACTGATTATAGGAGCCCTCGGTGGAACGAGACACACCCTGCTTTCGGAACTTAAGATCATACCGGCATGCCGAAATTCGGCAGAGGTCTTAGCCGGCAGAATGCAGAAGGCCGTCATCCTCGGTTCATTACGTCTGCTCAGGGCACACGATTCCCGGACCCAGTAGTCACTTACCCCACGGGTGTGGGGAGTGGCTGCCGGTACTACCAGCTCCCCTCTGTGAGGGTCAGAGCCACAGAGAAGGGTGACTGGTTTTTAACCAAAAAAAAAAAAAATTATTAAATCCAGTAGACCATTACAATTCGCATAGGATACATCAAGTCAAATACAAATAAAAATAGTTCTTATTTTACAATTATAGGTACATAGTACATAGATTGAAAATATTAAAAAAAAAAAATTATATATACATATATACACATACACATACATTATACGTGAACATACCTCTACGAACAATACATACACATTGAATTATACACAGGTACATATGCAAGACTATAAAATGTTTCATCTTATTTCTAAGTATTCAGCAACACTATAAAAACAGTTTGAAATTAGAAAGTGTTTAACAGTATTTTTAAAATGTATAAAATTATCATGTATCTTAATATTATCCGGTAATTTATTAAAAAGTTTAATGCCTACATTAACTCGGACTATTTTCATAAGTTGTCAAATGGTGTTTTGGCAAGCACAAATTTGTCCCTTTTCTAGTATTATAATCGTGATAGCTATTATTGGTACTAAATTTGCCCATATTTTGTTTAACAAATAGCAAAACTTCTAGAATATATATACAAGGTACAGTTAATATATTATGTTCTTTAAATATATCTCTACATGACGTAAATCTGGATACACCGGCAATTTTCTGACTGCCTTTTTTTGTAAGCGAAAAATTCGAAGTGCATGGTGCGAACATCCCCAAAATAAAATACCATATCTTATTCTAGAGTACATGCCAGCATAATAATACGATAACATGACATTTACACTACTAACTTAACTTAATCTATTTAGAGCGAAACATACAGAAGATAGTTTCTTACACAGATTATCAACATGTACTTCCCAGCTACGGTTGATTTTCAATAAATAAACCCAAAAATTTTGTTTCTGTGACTTGTTCAATACATTTGCCGTCAGTTTGTATTAAATAACTTTCTGGGAGTGAAATTAATAAAAACTGTTTTGTTTTTATTCCAAAATAACAAATTTGAGTTAAACCATGTAACGAATTTATTAAGCATAATTCGGGCTTTACTTATGACTTCGTCTGTCGTATTTTCACAACAAAGGTAGCTGTTATCGTCAGCAAACATTACTAAGTTATTGAACTCATCTATACAGGGCAAGCCATTAACAAATAGGAGAAACAGCAAAGGCCCTAAGACTGACCCCTGTCCTGACAGATATGAGATCAATAGCTTACCAATGTTATCTCTAAGGCCATATATTTTAATTTTTTTAATAAGCAGGGTATGATCAACAAGATCAAAGGCCTTACTTAAATCCATAAATATTCCAATAGTTTTTTTATTTTTGTCTAAATTTTTATACAGTACTTCCAAGAAGTCATAAATGGCCGAAGTTGTCGATTTGCCTTTTCTAAAACCATGCTGTTTACAATTTAAATATATACAGTGTGTCCCAGGATAGATGTAACAAGACGTGTAATGGACCAAAAATTTTGGAATTTTGGAATGGTATTTGGGGATTGAGTCCTGCTTGTTGTAAAACTAAAGTATACCAAAAATGACTTGATTTGGTGTTCTACAGGGTGTTTTATAAGCAAAGTTGTAAAAATCGCCACTAATAAAGGACCTTTATTTTTCAAAATATGAAAAGATTCCACTAAGAAAAGTTATTTAGAACGCAATTTTATACCTCTATACCAAATTTCAGGAATATAAAATTATTTTTTTGAAACTTCCCATTTTTTGCGAATTAAGAGTTGAATTCATTTTTAAAGTTGTGTAGGAGCAAATGTTAATCATCTCAAAAAGTAGGCTATTGGTAAATAAAAAATTGAATATACGAGATGTAAGAAGGTATAATGTTAATCGAACTAATTGTAAAACAAGAAACAATTACTAAGAGAAGATTAATGAGGTTTAAAAATTATAACAAGTAATAAATGTCAAAAACATAACAGATTCACAAACAAATTAATTATTGACCAATACAAAACAATGTTTACAATTTTTTTATTATTCGACGTAGCTACCACCCACATCCACACACATTTCGATCCTTCGCCTGAAGTCCTTAAAACTGTTTCGAATATGATCTAACGGTATGGAGTTTACGGCATTTGTAATTCTCTGCTTCAATACTTCTACATCGTTAGGAAGTGGTTCAGCGTAAACCAACTACTTTAGGCGACCCCATAAAAAGAAATCCAATATTTGGGGATCTCGCCGGCCACTTGATCGGTCCATTCCTGGCAATCCAATTTTCTCCAAAATTTAAATTCAACCACCGATTAATCATTTCTGTGGAGTGGCAACCAGGGCAACCATCATGTTGAAAATGAACTAAAGGAGTATCTCTTAAAATATTTAATTTTTCTTCAGAAAATCTTTCAAGAAGCTGTAAATAAGTGTGCTGGTTTAACCTTCCCTCGATGAAATAAGGTCCAATAACTCCAACGTGATAAGAAACGGCCCACCACACATTCACTTTTTTATAATACTGTCTTCTACAGTGAATTCCAAAATTTGGATTTTCAGAAGCCCAAACAAAACCTACAATTCTGAGATGAAACAACACAATTGGTTGTGAATGTGGATTCATCTGAGAAAATTATGAAATGATGAAAAAATCTCTCTACCATGATTTTTTCTCCAATGGTCAAACAAAAATTCAACCTACGGCCGTCATCTCCCTCTTCAAGCGTATGTTTATAATTTGCTTTATATGCCTTTTCTTTGCTTTGTAAATTCTTTGGAGTTCAGACTTGCTAATATTAATAAGAGCTGATCTCTCTCTTAGTGGCATCCTAGGATTTTCTATAACAGAGGCATAAGCTATAATAGCCCCAACATTGTCTTCATCATATGCTTTTATTTTTCTTTTCATGTTAAGAACACTACCAGTAGCCAGAAACTTTTTAATTATTCTCATACCCTGAGTACGTGACAAAGCAGTGTTTGGAAATTTCAAATTAAATTGGCTTACCACTTCTCTTAGCGAGTTTTCACCGCCAATTCCATAGCATTGCACAATATAAATTTTTTCACGCACTGTGAGTACCATTTTCACTTAATTTTTTATGCTTGGTTCGTTAATTTGAAACAGAAATTAAGGATAATATTGACTACGTTTGACAGATATGTCAATAATAAATGATAAATGTGTATCCACTGCTTTTCTCATAGCCTACTTTAGGCTTCTACAGAACTTTAAATATTAATTCACAAAAAATAATTTCTATTGAAAAAATGGAAAGTTTCAAGAAAATAATTTAATATTCCTGAAATTTGGTATAGAGGTATAAAATTGCATTCTAAATAACTTTTCTTAGTGGAATTTTTTCATATTTTGAAAAATAGCGGTACTTTATTAGTGGTGATTTTTACAACTTTGCTTATAAAACACATTTTTGGTATACTTTAGTTTTACAACAAGCAGGACTCAATCCCCAAATACCATTCCAAAATTTTTGGTCCATTACACCTCTTGTTACATCTATCCAGGGACACACTATATATAACAGCCAAAACAAATTATGGAATGTGCAGAGTCCATTAATTCACACGTCAGAATCTACTGTCAGGACTGTACGCTTCTAGAATATTGATTTTTGGATTTTTGCCATTAGTTTGAAAGCAATATTTAAGAGTATTGTCAAATTCTACTTTCCAGAAAATCGAGAACTTAATTTTCTTTTCCGGATACAACTTTGTATACATATATAGATGTCTTTTTGCATATATTTACATATACCAAACATTAAAATAATTCATGTGCTTTTTACCTTCTACCTACCCGTATCCCAGTTAGTAGGTAGATAAATAAGTAATGAGGTTGTAGGTGTAAAAAATAATATATTAAAGATAGAACATTCGAGGAAACCGTCAGAGCGGATATACGGCTGTTTGTAATGGTAATTTTATTTTATTTAACTTTTAAGCATACACCACTGCCGTCACAGCTTACGTGATTTTTAAAGATGCCAAAATTCACAAAGAAAAAGTAAGTCGGTATTTTGATATGCATGTTATTGCGATTTACGTTGTTTGGTTCAAAATTAGAAACGCCTACTATTTAAAATCTTTCCGCTTACATTTTTTTTGCGATTAGCAAATTGAATGATTGAAGGAAATAAATATGTAAAAATCGAGGTAAAAATATAATTGACACATACTCCGGATGGTTACTTAATCGTAATTAAAATTTAAAATTATTTTAATTATTTCTTCGGTATTATTCCGATATATTTTATAGGAAATTCAGAATTTATATCGTTTATCTATTTTATGTGCTACCTATTATTAAACCTATTTAATTTCATCAAATAGCCAACAGGTAAGGGCAGTCAGTATTGTTATGAATTATATTGAATAAACGTTTAATGGACAGTATCACACAATTGAGTTTCTAGCGATACCATGTTAAAGCGATTCATTAAAATGGATGTACTAACCTTATAACCCTTCTTGGCTATCAACAGATTCAATATGATTAGATACCATATACACCAAAGGTGTCATAGAATTGCGTCATGTTCTAATTTTAAACGAACTTACTCCAAACAGTAATATTAAAATATAAACACACCAGGCAAGCCCCAAATCCACAGCTAAAGTTGTCCAGAAGGTGACTACACATTTGAAAAAACGCAGACAATATCCATAACTCACCGTCATTGCCAGTCTTAGAGCTGCGGATCGAACCCAGCATACGATACACAAAGGCTCAAGGTTTTACTGAACACTTACAGTTTCTTTATTAATATTATTTATTTACTTTTTAGACAAAACATCTGTGTAGAAACAGTCAAATTTTACATTTAAATGTATAAATATAGTATAAAACAACACACAGAAATAAATTAAAAAACTGCATTACAAACTACGCTGTAAATTTTACAAGGTACAATTTAAAAATGCCTTAGGGCGAGTTGTACCAACACGCGGTTAGTCCTAACTCTGTGTTAAAAGAGAGTTAGGAGCAATGTCGCATTGTATCAATAGACCATTTTAGGTCACGTGGTTTTGACAAGTCGGCCATTTTGCTTGAGGGACAACCAAACGTTCATTCTTTCATTGTTTATCATTGTAATCGGAGCAGTTTGCGTGGTTTTATATATTTTTTTCTAGTTTCTCTTGAGAAACTGTGTGTTTTCGTAATAATGTCACGTAGTGAATATGACTCAACCCTTATGGGTGATGCAAAGTGTCGCTATGATGAGAAAATCAAAATAACAGACAATATTGACCCATACACCCTTGGAGTGGAGACTGGAGACCTTTCTGCAGATTTGTCTATTTTACCTTGTGTATCCGTAATTGATATGGTAAATTACTTAGTGTTGACTCACAGGCCAGCAGTTAAAGGCATACAAATCTTTACAAGCATATAAATATTATGAGGTTGGATTAATGCAATAAGTTTGTGCAAGAAAAATAAACTCAAATGTATTCATTGTTATGGGCAAGGTAAGTTTACATTTAAATAACTAAGTGCTAGATTTCAGTGATTTCGTTTTGTTCGCTGTGTAATCCTAAGATGCCTGTGAACAGCGCCTTGGTCTTTGGTGTTAATTGATACGTACCCCATATTTCGCGTAGGAATCCAATCAGGATTATCTTTATCATCAAGTTGTGCAGGCTCCCCTAAAAACAGCATTAAATCATAGATAAAAAATGTTACATTAAATTTTAACTTGCTGAATCCCACACTACAATACAAGTATATTTATTGGTTTTGTGACATATATTTAGCATACAATATATAGTTTTACAAAATTACTCACCTGTCAGCAAGTGATTTGAACAGATTCGAGCATTTTTAAGAAAGGTTTCACTTAAATCACCTCGTTTCAAAGATCTAACCCAACATTCTCGCCGTTGTTTTGATAACGCCTCTAATTTCTCACCGCGACTTTTTAAAACAGCAGGGATTCTAAAAAATCGTACTTGGTCTCTTTCTGCCCTTTTTGAACACTTTACTAACGCACTAAAGGATGGCATTTTATTTTTATTCCACGTTTAAAACTAAAATTACAATGGAATAAAAAGTTTAGTTGTCCCTTAGGCAATGTGGCCGACTTATCGTGACGTCATCCTAAAATGGTCTATACGCTAACCTTGTATTTTAAGGTTATTGGACGCACTTAACCCCGGAAAACTTAAACTAGTGGGGGTGGTTTAAGGCGGGGTTAATAAAAATGTCATTTCAAATTTTGACATTTCTGTCTTGAGTGTACAGTGTACATTGTAATTACTTAATGATAGTTTTACCAGCCTCTATTTCTTACTTCAACTCAAAATTGTCCATTTTCATCATAGGCGTAGCCTACGACTTGTGTGATATTAATATTTATAATGCATTTGACACAATTTGGCAAATTTTTTATATTTTATGTAACTCGACTGTCAACACCCTCTCATCGCTAGCAACTTGCACTCTTGCACTTATACCACAGAAAAGAGAACTACCAGAAGGGACACTTCAGCTTTCCGCCCAAATTCCATCAAGGCCATCTTCTTGTAGGTATTTCCGTCAGTTCATTTATTGAAAAATATAGTTAGATATTATGTCTCAGTATGTTAGGTTAAAACAATAAATGAACTGACGGAAATACAAATAGTTGATGAAAGTCACAAAAATTGATCAAGAAACATTAAAAGCGGTGTAGAGAGTGTCACTTCTGGTAGTTATTTATTCTATGCTTATACTTAGTTATTTCTGTGTTTGTTAACACCAGGTTTAATTCAGATGGTACAACTCGCAAAATTTTTAAACCAGTGTTGAATTTTAATAAGGGGTTAGCTTAACACCGGGTTAGGGTAGTTTGGTACAACTCGCCCTTAATGCTATAAAAGCTGTATGCTAAGAGAATCTCCGTAACTCTGTTTTTGAAGCGATTAATGTTTTTCTCACTCTGTATGGAAGGTGGAAGGCGGTTAAATAATTTTAGAGAACAGATGAATAGACCATCAGCATATCTTGTGTTATATTGGTTAATATTTTTACATTTAAGAACATGACACATGCGAGAATTTAAAAACAATATACTCTTAGAAATCTAACTTCCTTAAATTCCTACATTATGGACTGAAACTAACGAAACACGTACATCTAATGATTTATTTTGTTTCATAAATATGTATCTTTAAGGAGTTTCCCCAGCAGAAAATTCCGTAACTAATTATAGAATGAACTATTGAAACATAATAATTTTTTAAAATCTGTTTGTGAACGGATTTTCTAAGTTGTAATAAAGCGTAATTATATGAGGCTAGTTTATTCTCAACAGAATTTATTTGGTCGATCCAAGATAAGTTAGAATCTATGTGTAGCCCAAGAAACTTAACCGTGATTTGTTGTTGCAAACTCCTGTCATCCATTTTGACAAGTAAACGTCGTCAATCTTTTTTGTGGAAAACAAATTAGATTAGATAAATTTGGTACGACTTCTCTTAATAAAACCCTAGAATATATGAGCTCAAAACAACACAGTATTTTTATGTGAGTTCTGAATGTTAATTAGCTAACAAAGAAAATATCTATATCCTTAATTTTCTTTCATCTGTTTACACTTCTACATTTTCTTCGAATGTCTTCTTTCGACCAATATGATAACCTAGGGTTTCGAACATTAATGTGTAGATTATTAACTGTACCTACTCCAATGTGACACGGCCGTAAGATTATTCTGGGGTATTCTGCAGTAAGGCATTGTTCTTATCTCTGTCGACATTGATAAAGAAGAAACTACATTTTTTTATTAAGTAATTTATATGTGAATGCCATGTTTCCTTGCGTATTAATGTGTACTTGTTTGAAAATTGGAAGTTTTGTTTTATTACGATTAAAAGTTAAGTGGTACATATTTTCAAAATTAATGGTAAGTAGCTTGTGATCAAACCATTTTTTATACTGCGTAAGTCAGGCTCAAATGTTTTCTTAAGATCCTGCCATGTGTTAGTTACCTTTGTAGAACATCTCAGTAACATTTGCAAATGAAATATCTCCTTTGCTCTCTATTGAAAACAAAACATTAACATATATTGGTATTGGACCCACCGCTGTACCTTGCGGTGCCACATATTCAACAACTATTGACTCACTCAGTATTTAGCACACTCTTGCACATTGAATTCTATTAGATGTGTTTTATAAAAAGGCTTGAAACAATAATTATCTCTAATGTCAATATCTTTCAGTGATCGTACGAATAAATCATGACTAACCATGTCAAAACCTGTACATAAATCAATACAAGTACGGAGGCATGGTTTACCTTCATCTAAGGCTAGATAAATATTGGTTGTCAATTGTAATAGTTCGTTTTGTGTCGGTGCATTTTCCTTAAATCCAAACTGTTTATCGGAAATGGTATTATATTTTTTATTATGAATTTAGTCTCAATTGTACGAATTCTACAAGCATAGAACGAACATAGTAGAAAATATTTTATAATTATCAGTTTAATATTCAGTTATGTATAATTGCCACTTTAAACTTTCAATTATGTATAATTGTAAGTTTAAACTTGCAATTATACATAATTGTAAGTTTAAAGTTGCAATTATTATAAGTTTAAAGTGACAATTATGTATAATTGGAAGTTTAAACTTGCAATTGTACATGTCACTTTAAACTTACAATTAGGAAGTTTCCTATTTTAGAAATATTATGTACATTCAACCTCATTTAGTAGTCTTTCAGATAACTAGTCAAACAAAAAACAAAAATTATCTCGATATCTGAAAAACTCACGAACTTATTCAATTTCTTATTTGAATACTTCGCCTCGGCTGAAGTCCACCGTGACGTCACAATACACAACGCGCTGACTTGTCACAAAATGTCACTTTTGATTCGTTCGTGCCGACCCGACTTTTCGAATTTCGCCGTGCAATTTACAATCAGGTTTATCTGGAAGACTTCCTCTTTACGTCGCGACATCATACGGCCGTCCCAATGGTGTTTTTCGAAAAATATGAACGTGCCAAAATTGCATGTTTTAGCAATTTTTTCGGCTCTCAGATGCAAGCTGGCTATAAACTGCCGGTGCCTGCCAGCGAGTATAAAGGTGCCCGCGCCCGCTCGCTGTTGGCGGAATCATGTATTGTGACGTAATCGAGCCTCAGCCCAGATGATCGCAGCATTTTAAACTTGGAAGGACCATCACTTTTTAATTTATAGAGATAATTTTAAAAAAAATTACAGATATTTTTTAGATTTTTACGACTATTTATTACGAGAAAATGAGAAAAATAGAAACTTCCTAATTGTGATAATTGTCATTTTGAAGTTGCAATTATGCATAGTTTAAGTTTAAAGTGAAAATTGTGTATAATTGTAAGTTTAAAGTTGAAATTATACATAACTGTAAATTGGAACTGACAATTATAAAATATTTTCTACTATGTCTGTTCTACGCTTTCGTAAAATTGACATTTACATGCCTCTGGGAATGTGTTCTGAACACAAAATACGTATCCAATCAAAAATCAATGGTGTTGATGAAATGCCAAGGGATTTGTTAAAATAGTGTTGAATAATGTAACGAATATGCCACCAGATAAATAATTGTTTTCCAGTGATAGAGTTAGAAGGATGATGGACAGCAATAACAACCGTAATACAGGGTGTCCATAAGTCTCGATCGATTTTGGTGAAAACGTAACTAATTCTCGTTTTATTTCTAGACATCGTTAAACAGTTGAGAAATGTTAACATTATAGGAAAGAATAATCATTGTCGAGGCATTTTTGAGAGTACTACGAGAGCTGGGCACTATTTTCGATGCATGTATTAGAAATACGTATTTTCGATACAATTTGTATTTTGTATCGAAAATACATTTTTTTTACAAATATGTATTTTCAAAATACAAAATACAAAATGTTAGCAATTATACCTAAATCATTTAAAAAAAACTGCGTAAATGCTAGATATTAAGATACTATATAAAATGTTCAACAGTTATATAAAAACTTCAATAAACCTAAGGAGAGTCTGTATAAAGTTTCAGTTTACGTCTATTTTATACGATACGTTACGTGTTACGTGTAAAAGCACAACTTTACTCATGACAATTTACTTTGTTTCACTCTCTCCTACTCTCCTCACAAATTTCATCCCAAGAACGACGCCACTTTGAAAAAGGCACAAAGGTAGGTATCATCGTGTCAACTCGTTTCGTCTGTGTTCTGTGCTCCTCACCTACGAATCCAGTATATTCAACAATAGTAGACTATTTCTAGTATTTGTACTATTGTAGTACTGTTTCTGTCAATTCAATTGTCATCTTTTATTTGTGTCTTCTTGTCTTTGTCAACTGTCAGTGATTACTGATTACTAATTAGCAAGGAGCCAAGTCTTCAAGTTGTGAATACACTACAAAGAGCATCAGATGTTCCTATTTTTATTTTTCAGTGGATATTACTATTGGTAATATACATTGTGATAAATAATCCCAAAAGAAACTATTTAACTTATGAGAGCTAATAGACATACTTTGTGAAATTTTCTTATAAGATAATTTTAATGTAATAAATCACTTCAAAAATAAATATAATTTTTTTCAACCTTAACTGTGTATTTGTATTTTGAAAATATATTTGTAAAATACATGTACTTTGTATTTCCGATACAATCAGATCTCACGTATTTTGTATCGAAAATACTCGTTTTAAGCGTATTTTGTATCAAAAATACATTTTTCCATGTATTTTGCCCAGCTCTGAGTACTACACAAACTTGAAGAAGATTATGTAGCACGACAAGCTGTGTTAGAATTTTGTGGAAGCCGCAAATCTCAAAAAGTTAATGGTAACATTTTATTCAGTGATAAGGTTACATTTCATGTGTATGGTCACGTAAACAGACATAAAATGCCAGTTGGGCAGATGAGCACCCAAATGCAACTTTTGAATGGCAACGCGGCGGCACGGCACTTCGTCTTCAGATGTAATGGCCTACCTGAATGTTGTTCATCTATCTGTTACGCGAAAATCGAGAAAATTTATCTTTTCTACGAAAAATACTATTTTCACATTTTTTTATGTTCCCACTGCTCTATATCTGTCATTTGGTGCCGTAAAAACTTGATATTTCAGTATTACAATATTATATTCAAACCTTTCTTGTCAATGGTGTATGCAAGAGTAATATTGTTATGATATGACCTAAAATAAATAAATATTAATGGAGAAGTTGCGATTTTTGTGTAAGTTACAACGAAAAAGTGTGGATCAAGGTAACTTTTTTATTTTTCAAAATAACTGCACACTGTAGGCGAGTAAGCTGTAGCTAATAAAATGACGATTTTTTTTATTTGGAGCATTTTTTTATATGATGCATAGGAAGTGAGTAAAAGACCTTGTAACACGAACATTGCTCTGGCGTGAAATCCGTAACCGATAGTTTTAATTTTATTACATTTCTGTGTGAATATGGAGTGTTTAGTTCACTACTGTTTGTCTTTTAGGGTATTTAATTATAAATTTTGTTATAATTTAAAAAATAGATAGTTTTATTTTCAACTGGTTTATTATTAACCGAATACAGTATCGGAAAGTGTTTGTTTTGGTACGGCAATATAAGCAAGCGAGAGCATATTTTTCTTGAAGGAGCGTGTCACTATTTGCCTCTGCTAGAGTACTGGTAGACGTCTTTATTGTGGGCGGTCGGTTAATAGCGCAATGCCAAACGCAGGTCTTTCCGATTCTGTATGTATATTATGAAGAGATCGGGTGAGAAAGGACCCCGCACCGAAATGCATGGGTAATTTGTTGTCGACGGAATCGTTACAAATTTAAGCCTTCGGTCATTCTCAATGAAAACTGTTATGGATTAAGTTCCAAAATGTCTTTATTTTAAAAATACAGCAGATCGAAGCTCCGAAATTCAAAATTTTAAAAACGCGATTTTACGTATTTTTTATCGAAACGTATGATTGATTTATATGTATTGATTTATATGAAGCAGTTACATGAATAATATATTGTGTACTTATGTAAATAAATATATAATTACTTTTGCCCTTATTTATATACCAGTAGGATACAATAGGCGCAAAAGTTATTAGTATGCAAAAGCTTACTTTTACTTTTATTATTTAGTTTGCATTAAGAATAAAATACTTACTGATATTCAGTGCAATACAGGAAGAAACATTATTATAATACTCTTATAAAAAGGGGTCTTTTAAAAATTAATACAATACAACTGCTTACTAAATAAATTCTTTGATTCTAATGTTGATACAGTATACTTAATTATGATAAACAAAATCTGATTTTAAAAATTTTATTTCAAAAATAAATATTATGCACGCAAACTTTTTTAATTTTTAGTAATTTCTATAAATATATTATCGGGAAAACGAATCATACGATCTCGTTTGTATTTTGTTTCTTTTGCTGATTTCCATTGGAATAAAAATAGGATTCTTTCTTATTTGCGTAAGAATTTTTTATTTGTTTATATGAATATTAGAATAATGCATTTTTCTATGTTACACTGTACATCAGTATTATATTCTTAAAGCAAATTAAATATTAAAAGTATTTACCGTTTCGATAAAAAATACGTAAAATCGCGTTTTTATAATTTTGAATTTTGGAGCTTCGACCTGCTGTATTTTTAAAATAAAGACATTTTGGAACTTTATCCATAACAGTTTTCATTGAGAATGACCTAAGGATTCTACGCCTTGAATTTGCAAGGATTCCGTCGACGACAAATTACCCATGCATTTGGTGCGGGGTCCTTTTTACTGTAAACATATGCAGGAGAAAGTAAAGTATTGTGATGTGTTGCAACCCCTCCAATTAATTCAGATGTATTTGCACCTACTCGAGAAAGAACCTACCAGTGGTAGTTCTAGAGTGATGACATCTGGAATTATCTAGAGAATGGTGGCGTCATCACAGAAAAATCGAGATCTGTCATTTTTAGGTATAAAAGACCGACCGCATTCTCGGTGAGTAGTTCAGAAAGTATAGAAAGTAGAGAAGTTTCGAAAAGTTAGGTTAAGAATACAAAGTGAAAACAAAGTGATAAACATTGTTGTTTTTAGTCAATAAAGTGCATTTAAATTAATAATAGTATTGTGAAGTATCCAGTAAATTGTTTAATAAAGTGTGTTAGTGGTTATCTCTTGTTATAATTTTTGGAACCCACGGAATTTGCAAGGGTGGTTTCCTAGGGGTGGAAACATGTTACAGTATTGAATCCACTAATTTCTAAAAACGTAAATTTTTGGAATCCCGTCATTTGGTGAAATTAATAAAAATGGCTCATATGTTATTGAGGATTGCGTAATAAAAGTATGTAGAGTTTTTTAAGACTTTATTATATTTTCCTTCAGAATTCACGGAAGTATGGACCATTTAGGAGGAGCCCATTTAATTCCAAGCTAAAATATAATATATAATAAATATCTTTTTTTAATAAAAGAAATATCAGTTGTATATAATTGCCAATATGTGTATCCATTTAACATATCGCCATTTAAATTAATATTCATTACTATAAGAGACTTACCATCTAGGGAAAGCGCATTCCGTTGTCATATTCTGAGAGCATATTTATAAAATAGTCCTTATTTTACCCGTCAATGTATAAAAAAACGGAAACCCGATAATATTGAAAACATTGTGTGTTCATTAAGTATGTGTCTATTTGCAAACCAACTACTGAAATTTAATTAAGTTACGTTGAACAGTTTTGAAGATATGCTAAGTTATAATGAGATGTGCCACATTTTAAGGATATTTTAACCATGCTAGCTTTTGGTCCGTTGTATCTCGGAAAATATGTATTCTATGTAAATAATATTTTAGTCATCGATATAAAATAGCTTTTTTCGTACGGTGAATTTTTTTCATAATTTTTTATTTTAAATTCTGGGAGCCATTGTCAAAAATGTTGCTTGATACTTATTCCGTTGATTAAAATCTCTTTGAAAAGTGGGATATTTTTAACCGACTTCATAAAATTTAAAAAACCGCTGCCCAAAGAATTACTACTTCAACATCCAGATTTTTTTCCAAGTCACTCACATCGAAAAAATTTTTATATGTGGAAATAATTGTTTATGGAACTTTAATAATATAATATTTGAAATCCTCTACCCCAAAAACCCATAAAACAATACCCCACATCGGTAGCGGGGTGGGGGTGGTGATAGGGGTGGATGAAGTAAAAAAACATTTTGGGGTTTCTGGTTCTTGTACACACACTAAATCACAATTTTTTTTCATCCCCTTTAATAATGGGGTGGGGGTGGTAATGGGGGTGGCTAATGCCAAATTTTTTTTTAAGACCTTAGCTTCTCTTGTATATACTAAATACCAATTTTATGGATTCTTACCTGCTTGACTTACCTATTTTCCCCAAATTTACCCCAATTTACCCCCCAACTCTTCGACGGAACAAGATGAAAACATAATCTAGTTCTAGATCTCATTAAAGTACATATGTGTACCAAATTTCAAGTCAATATCTCAAACGGTTCCAGAGTAAACGTGCGCACAAAAAAAGTTACAGACAGACCGACAGACAGAAATTTTTTTTTCGCTCAAACTTAAAATCTCGACGTTTCGTGACTTTCTAAGCCTACTTGAACAATAAAATTTTTTTAAAATTTTTTTGTCGTTACTATACTTCCACTGGATGTGGAAGTAAAAGGAGATTCTCAATTCGACCCGTATGTATGTTTTTTTATATATTTGTTCAATGATTACTCTGGCGTAGCTTAAGCGATTTCTATCAAACCTGCTACAAACTGTAGGCATGGTCCGGCGGTGGTCTCACACTAAATTTATCAAGTGCAAGATGAACAAAAATTGGAAACGATTTTTATATTATGAGCATATTCGAAGATTTGGCGGAGTCGCCGGTGATAGTGATGTAGAACCTTCCAGAATTGACTTAGGTCGAAGCCATAATAAAAATTCGACTTAGGCAAAAATTTCATTTGAGGACATTTTCAAGAGTCTGAGAGATTTCAGAGTAGGGTTTGGGTCCCGGGACGTCTCGTGTCTCGAAATCCCGGGACTTCCTCCAAATTTAATTGTCTCGTGTCCTGGGTCGAGACTCGAGACACGCTTGTAATAATTTTATCAAAAGATCATAATAAGCTTCATTAGTTCAGGCTTCCCGCACTCTGTCGCTGAGAGCGCCATCTGTTAGATTGACGAGTAATTACTTGATACTCGTACGTAAGTAACTTACTATACACAAAAAAAACCGACATCTATTGAAAACAAGACAGTGTTCTCTTTCCGGAGGCGTTATTACAAAAATCAGAAACGGATTGTCGGACAAAGTTGTTAATGCACTAATTTTTTTAAAAGAATATTTTATTAAATTAGGAAAAAAGACTAATTGATAGTGCTAGTGCGACGATCGCGGCGAACCGCGACCGCCTAGCAAAATCACATTGTTTTGAGCCTTTCCACTCTCGGAACTCCAAGAGATATCGTTGCCACCTACGACTAGAAAGGATACGGCCTTAGAGGCATTCAGGCAAAATCCCACGTATCGTAGCTCCGCACCACCCGCTCGAGCGAGTGCGTGAACCAAATGTCCGAACCTGCGCTTCCTCTCGTACTGAGCAGAATTACTATCGCAACGACGAATAATCAGTAGGATAAAACTAACGACGGTATAAACCCAGCTCACGTTCCCTATTAGCGATATTATTTATTTATATGACTAATGGCTAGAGACTAAATGATGAATATTGATGATTAATATGATTACTTTTACTAAGTCTGTTTTATGTTTTATAATTATAAGATTTTATTTCCAGAAAATGCATCTGTGTATGAGAATTAAACATACGAACTAACTAACGTTAGAAATGTTAGAATTTGATTTTATGTTCAATAATCGAATTCGACAGGACATTTTACATAAGAATATGACTTAAGTTTTTGCATGTTCGCGAGTTGCATAGGCTACTTTTATTTTGCATATTTAGAGGATCTCGCCCTCCGGCTAATAAGATAATTATTTTAAACGTGCCCCGACGACAGCTACTATCTCTTCTAATATTAACATTCCTCGACTAGTTGAAAGAAAACTAGAACTAGTTACATTTTCTGTAAAACGGATCTAGACATTATGGACACTCTGTATTAGTTAGTCTCCGTTTTTCACATACTACACATGTTAGCTAGAGTAAGTTATTTTTTCCGGTTCGTTCTAAAGATAGTTAAAAAAAAGCGTAAACCGTAAAAAAACGAGAATTACCTTTCATTTGTTAAGACACAAAGTAATGAAAGCAGCGAAAGTACGACAGATTTGTAAGCAATCGTATAAGACCTTGATAATTTTTGGGACATTTCCGTTTCATATTCAGTCGTATTGATTTTTCATCATTACATGTTTGGTTGCTATACCTACTCATATGACTAATCTAATTTCGTAGAATATTGTAATCCGTATTGAATAGGTACATAATAGAATAGAAAATACATATACACACTTTATCATGTGCACAATAATAATAATATTCCGAGGGTGGTACAAGAGTATACGCCGGTTATTCGCATGGAATTCGGGTTGGACAAGTATGCTGTCGTCCGTCAGTCTCAAGAGAGGACGAAGCGGGCTATTCCTTGAAGATTTGTAGCTCGCAGATGGAAGCATCCAAGATGTGAAACAAATTAAGGATACTCTCCGCGACACCGTCTCCGAAAGATTTGGTCTTCCGAACTTTCGGTTAAGAACAAGATGTCTGCAACTAATATGCTTGCCGTACCGATCCTACTCTACTCCTTTGGAGTAGTTAAGTGGACACTAGATGGGTTATGCTAATTGGGTAGGGATTCCCGCAAGATGATGCATGTTTATAGGAGCATCCATCCTAGGTCACCCGTTTCGCTAACAATCTTGGCATTATTTGGAAATGATTAGAAGATCTCCAGATGATGCCTACATGCTTAGCGAAACGCGCGTCGAGTTATGATATTCGACGGTCTTCATACGACATATCACACCTGCACACGTTTGATTTGGTTCCCGAGCGACCTGGAAGGCCTGGAAAAGTCAGGTAATTTGAAGTGGCCTAAAAATGTCAGGGAAAAGTCAGTAAATTTGGAAAATTTAATGAAAAGTCGGGGAATTTTAGTAATTTTCATAAGAAGCCAGGGAATTTGAAAATAATCCCCCCCCCGGTCAACAAAAAAACATAGTTTTATATTTCAAGTTTCGTGTCGATTATTTAATAACGCCGCAGTGTCCCCCCGCCTGCTCATCAATTATTAGACCTGGAAGAACCTTCCAATAGTACTGGAATACCCTGGAAAAGTAAAGGAATTTAAGTTTGAATAATTGCTATGAACCCTGTTCGAGTGTAGTGTTCAAATATTTTGGTGTTTGTCGAAATTAGGATTGTAGACTTTTTTAAATAGATTTTATATTTTAACTTACCATAATTCTGGAATCCCAAGAATACAGGGTCATTCACGGAAAGCGGGTATTAGACGTTTCTTGGGATCTGTAGATTTTGGAAATTTGAAAATTGGTATGAGGGGGTTTTTGGATATGGCGGATCCAACGAAAATATTTTCATGCTTGTGCTACTTCCGCTTATACCGGATGTAGCACCTAACTTTGTTATTTTAAATGGAACACCCTGTATTTTATTGCATATTTCGATTCCTCATAAAATTTTAGCTTAGGTTTATGTACCATAACATACTCTTAAACATTCCGGTTTTCGAGATAATTAATATTTTTGGAGATTTTTTACGGTTCCCACCCTTCGGAAAAAAAAATCAATATCTTCTATCATGTAGCCGATTAGGAAATTTTCTTTTCAGACTCTTACAAGTATCCTACGACCTAACTAAAAGTTCTCTTATGTTTTCACAATATCATACAGAGTATTTTATTTTCACAGTCGAACATTGTCTTAGTTCAAACGTCAAAAAGTCATTTTTTTCAAATGGAACCCCCTGTATATTTTCATAGAATCTAATAGAGGATTGAATTCTGCATCGATTGATATTCCCTATACCTATCTCTCTTTGTTTTCTTATTATGGTCGAATATTTGTAAAACGTACAAACAAAATCTGCACTGTTTGTTAGTAGGCAATAACTCGGTTCCTTTTTTATCATAAACGAGAATAATCATGTAGATAATTGATAATCATTTGTTTTTGACAGCTTCAAAAACGAGATATTAGATTTATAACAAATACTTTGGCACAAAAATTTACAAAATTAATGAATACTGAATATAAATATTTAATGCAGCAATTGTTCAAAATGCTCTCCATTCTGCTCCAAACAAGCCAATATCCTGGAATTTACGGCACTTACAATGGCTCGGCGAATTTCGTGGGTATTTATTTACTGAAATGCAGTCCGTATTCTCTTCTTTGGATCATCTTTGGTAGTAGCCGTGGTGGCATAAACAATATTTTTGATAGTATCATATCTACGAGGAGAATTTAAATAGCAATAAATATGCGAAGATTTTGCGAACAGTAACTTTTATTGATAATTTGCCCCTAAATATTTATAATTCTATGTATTTTCAAATGAATGGTTGCGGTCCACGGAAAGTTTATGACGAATTAGTAGCGACGTTCGAAGATAGGTTGTTTGGCTACCGAGGACCTTGGAGATGGCCAGCAAGGTCCCCTGATTTGATCCCCTTAGACTTTGGACCTTTGGGGTATTAAAAATATTGCTTATGCCACTCCTGCTACTACCAAAGAAGATCCAAAGAACAGAGAACGGGCTACATTTTAACATATCCCCATGAATTAGCCAAGCCACTGTAAGTGCAAGTGGAGAGTATTTTGAACAGTTGCTGCATTAAATATTTATATTCAAAGTGTTCATTAATTTTGTAAATTTTTGTCCCAAAGTATTTGTTATAAATCTAATCTCTCGTTTTTGAAGCTGTAATCTTGATAATAAACAAATGATTATCAATTATCTCCATGATTATTCTCGTTTATGATAAAGAAGGAACCAAGTTATGACTTGTATTGCCTACTAACAAACAGTGCTGATTTTGTTTGCACGTTTAACAAATATTCGTCCATAATAAGAAAACAAAGAGAGATAGGTATAGGGAATGGTAATATCAATCAATGCAGAATTTAATCCTCTATTAGATTCTGTGAAAATATACAGGGGGTTCCATTTAAAAAAAATGACTTTTTGACGTTTAAACTAAAACAATGTTCGACTGTGAAAATAAAATACTCTGTATGATATTGTGAAAACATAAGAGAACTTTTAGTTAGGTCGTAGGATACTTGTAAGAGTTTGAAAAGCAAATTTCCTAGTCGGCTACATGATAGAAGATATTGATTTTTTTTCCGAAGGGTGGGAACCGTAAAAAATCTCCAAAAATATTAATTATCTCGAAAACCGGTATGTTTAAGAGTATGTTATGGTACATAAACCTAAGCTAACATTTTATGAGGAACCGAAATGTGCAATAAAATACAGGGTGTTCTATTTAAAATAACAAAGTTAGGTGCTACATCCGATATAAGCGAAAGTAGCACAAGCATGAAAATATTTTCGTTGGATCCGCCATATCCAAAAACCCCCTCATACCAATTTTCAAATTTCTAAACTCGACAGATCCCAAGAAACGTCTAATACCCGCTTTCCGTGAATGACCCTGTATATATTTCATTAAATTGTTACATTATAAATAGCTTAATAAAGTTCGTGACCTATAATTGTCATTTTTACCAAGAAAAAGATCGGCAGCTACTGGAAGCGGCTGGAACCTCCCCACCCGGTGGATATTTGAAGCCAAAAAGAGCACTAAAAAATATGGACGATCTCATTTCATTATATTTTTTTATTTATTTTTAAAAACCATACAATTCTTTGTGGACAGCTTCTCTGCCAGCTGTGGCCGGTGAAGTGTTCATAGTGGACCGTTTCAATTCGAGCTTATAAAAATAATTTTTATCTTCTGGCCTCCGATTTTTCACTAAATCGGTCGGGGAAAGTTGTTGTTTAGTTGCTTGTCACTAATGTCAGATGTCAAACTAACAGATGCCAAAAGGTTTCGGGAGAAGATTTTTTTCACATCTGTCAGACTGACAGCTGTCAAATTTTTTTGTCGCTAAACTTTGTTAGTTCTAAATCTGTCAAACTGACAGCTGTCAAAAATTCTGATTCAAACTTTGCTGGGATTTTATTTTTTGACAGTTGTCGAAAATTTTTAGGTTGGTATTGCAGTTGGCTTGGTTTTTAGGTTATGTTAATGTTTTTTAGGTTGTGATTGCCGGAACTTTTTCCGGCGTTGAGTTGGAGATGGATTGAAGTTTCTCAGACTTTTAATGTCAGTGCCACTTTTAATAGTTTTGGACAAAAAACTTACTTTGGGCCCAGTTATGGACCGTCTGTAACCACAATCCTTATGGGTTGTGTAGGCCTTACACAGCTATCACTAACTTGAACTGCACTTTTTTCGCGAAATATCACAACTAATATGACGTCTTCAGAGAAAACACGTGTATAGTCTGCACGCTTTAACACACTAGTCTACCGAACGTTAGGGTAAAAATACAAAGAAAGCAGGTTGCCTGCTTACTGGTAGTCAGCGCCTATAAGCGCCAATAATTAAGTACGCTTTTAAACGTTCCCGTGCATAGACAAAGCCGGCTACCAGTAAGCAGGCAACCTGCTTTCTTTGTGTTCTTACCGTTTTAAAAGCGTACTTAATTATTGGCGCTTATAGGCGCTGACTACCAGTAAGCAGGCAACCTGCTTTCTTTGTGTTTTTACCCTTAGGTTAGACTATAAAATAAATCTTACACAAGAAGCGTGACTCTATAGATTGTTATTTTGTTTTTTAATTTTTTTCACAGAAACCAAATCGAAAGGGTGAAGGTGTGATATATCGTTGAAATCGGAATTTTTACTGCTTTACTGCTTACGAATTGTAAGTAATTATAAAATAAACAACTTGTTGTGCCAAAACAGCACTAAACGTAATCCGATCTCAGCCAAAACCTTTTCAGATCTTCTAGAGCACTAAAGAAACCCTCATGCAAAGTTTCATTCAAATCCGTTTAGTAGTTTCGCCGCTATCATGCTAACATACATACATACACACACACATGCTGTAAGTACACATACTGTAAAAAATGGATGTAAAAATACTTTGAAAGTTAAGGTAAAATTAGTTCAATTGTCTATGCAATTATACATAAATTATTTATTTTTACCGGGACTTTCAGGGTAAAGTTAAACATATTTATGGTTTTGCAATGGTGCACAAATGTATGAAATGTTTCATGCTTTCCTGTAAAAATTCCATATATTGTGTAGAAAAGCACTTGCGCCGGCGCGTTACTGATGTAATTCACCGGATTAACTATGTATTTATACATTTTATTATGTAATTTATACATAATTATATCGAAAATTGCATTAATTGAAGTAAAGATACATGAATGTGTGTAGTTTTAATTTACATTATGTAATAAACCATAAATATGTTTAACTTTGCCCTGAAAGTCCTGGTAAAAATAAATAAATTATGTATAATTTCATAGAAAATTGAACTAACTTTCAAAGTGTTTTTACATCTATAAATGTAATTTTACATACATTTTTTACAGTGTACACACAGGCATTTTTCAAAAACCACTTTTTGGGTTCCTGGGACCTCAAGACGAAAAGATTTGTTGTTATCTCAGTTTCCGATTTTGGACTAATTGTAGTAACAACCTCCCACAATTTAATTGTGGGGAGGTTAAAAATATGACTTGTTATCTGGAGTGTGAGAAAATATTACTTATAACTACCTGATGAGCATTGTACATGTTTCAGGTATTACGGTTTTTAATGGTAGAATTAGTTTAAATTGGTGCCTCAGTCATGGGGTTAAGTGCTTATTTAATTGCAAATTCCATAAATGCCATAAACTCAAAACCGAATCAACCAAGAACAGAAGTAAAAACGGCAATAAAATAAAGTGAAATTAAAGTTCATAGCAGCTTGTGCAACACGTACGTCGAAGTTCAATGTATTGTAGGGGAGACTGAAACTGCGACGTACTAGTTACGGTTTACCTTCTTCATGCTTAAGTAGAGTTTTGCAATTTTGCGAAGAACCTTTGTCTGAAAAATTTAGAACCGTATTTGTTTACAACATGGAATTAATAATTTTTAAATACAATTAGTATTTTCGTTTCAAAACTGCGGCCACATAGAATAATGTGAATCTGATGTAGACAGGATTTTTAGACAAGACAAGCCAAACTAGTTTTTGAGTGGATGAGGAATTTGCGAATTTGACCAATGATTGACATATTGCCAGATATTCGGTTTTAGTTATGTTTATAATCAGACTCTGCTTCTGCTAGATGAGCTTTCGCAACATTCCAAACAACACACTGTACTATATTTATGGTGTACTTAATTTGGTATGTTGGGTATATTTTTGGTATACGTATACAGGGTGTCCCACTTAAAACTCCCGGCGCCATTTTCTCGATAACCGAAAGCGATATTTGAATTCTGTAAAAGGTATCTACTAGAATATATAAATGACTTCAGTTTTGGGTAAAAATGGTTATTTTACACATTGAGATATAGATGGCGTTGCGATGCAAAGAAATTTTTCAATCCTAGGAACGATGAAATGAGTTGCATGAAGAATTATATTCTAAGCAACTTCTTTAATATGAAACATTTTCGAAAAATCACTGGTTTTCGAAATATTTGAACTTCAGTGTAATTTTTCAAGTAACAAAAATCCCATTTTTTTTTCATATGTTTACAATTTATAGTGTAAAATTTAGTAGAACATACAACATAAACATGATGCAAAAATTAGACAATACGCAATAAACAAATGTCAAAATCTTTAATTTCCAAGCAGTTGCAGCCCCACCTTTGTTTTACTTGAAAATAGTATATTGTGTATTTAGGTGTGAAAGCAATACATTCCCGGACGACGATGCCAATTGTTGGCCGAGGCGCTAGCCGAGGCCAACAAGCATCGAAGTTCGGGAATGTGCTTTCACACCGAAGTACACATACTATTTTTTCTGAAATCACAATGAATATTGTTATAACTTAAGGAATTTGTATTAATGCATAACATTTCTTCATTACAATCTAACTGCTTACTAATAAATGCAATTTTAATGTGAGTTGGTTTGTCTAGTGTATTTATTTACTGTCTAAAATATACATAAAAAACCGTACGGGAATGTTACTTTCCCGGCCTAGGCCGGGAAAGTAACATTCCCAATATTTTGTGTTTTGAAATAAATATTTCATTATCATCTAAATGAGAACAATTATGTTGAAGTTCAAATATCTCAATAACCAGTGATTTTTCGAAAATTGTTCGTATCATAAAAGTTGCTCAGAATATAATTCTCCATCTCATGCAACTCATTTCATCGATCGAAAAATTTCTTTGCATCACAACGCCATTTATATCTCAATGTGTAAAATAACCATTTTTACTCAAAACTGAAGTCATTTATATATTCTAGTAGATAGAATTCAAATATCGCTTTTATTTATCGAGAAAATGGCGCCGGGAGTTTTAAGTGGGACACCCTGTATGTGTGATATATATGGTGTTTCACTAGGAAACGGACATGCTTTAATGGCAGATAGAGGACACCGAGGGTAATCATAATCATCCATAGAAAAACCTAGTTGGCCCTCGTTGCTGAATTATAGTATGTTTTAGGTATTTGTGCCAAAATTTCTTCTGGTTGTTATTTTGTAAAGGAATGGAATAATAAGTTCCTATTTGATACATATAATACACTGGTAGTCCTGAATAAGCACTTGTATGACACACACAAAAAGTCCAGGTCCGGACTTGGAAAAAATATTTTTTGTTCTTTGAGAAAACAATACCCTGTATATGTTTTTTTTTAATTTCAATATTAAATTCGAAAATAACGTAACAAACTGAACAAAATGGGTTCATTAATTTTTTTGCCACACTTTTGCCACCTTCAAAATAAATTCCACTAAATAATGCAATATGAGACTTTAGAAAATATCGAATAATGATAACGCAAAAAAATGCTTCCACTATTAAATTAGGCATTTACTTTTTTGTCAACAATAATTATTATGTTTTAATTATCAATTTTTATGAATGACTAAAATTGATAAAAAAAAATAAATGTTAGAGGACACCGAATCAAGAATCTATTTCATTCCTCTCATTTATTAAAGGCTTAGTAATACAGCAACATAACGTATCTATTAACAACAACTGTGATAACAAAGTTGCAGATATGTTCTTTCAACATGATGAGGCCCCACCGCATTTCTCCAACCAAATTAGAAACCATTTAAATGATACATATCCAAACAGATGGATTGGTAACAAAGGTCTTCATGTATGACCGACAAGGTCTTCGAATTTGAACCATGTAGATTATTTTTACTTCCACATCCAGTGGAAGTATAGTAATGACAAAAAATTTTTATTGTTCAAATGGGCTTAGAATGTCACGAAACGTCGAGATTTTAAGTTTAAGTGAAAAAAAAATTTCTGTCTGTCGGTCTGTCTGTTACTTTTTTTGTACTCACGTTTACTCTGGAACCGTTTGAGATATTGACTTGAAATTTGGTACACACATATACTTTAATGAGATCTAGAACTAGATTATATTTTCATCTTGTTCCGTCGAAGGGTTGGGGGGTAAATTGGGGTAAATTTGGGGAAAATAGGTAAATCAAGCAGGTAAGAGTCCATAAAATTGGTATTTAGTATATACAAGAGAGGCTGAGGTCTCAAAAAAAATTTTGGCATTAGCCACCCCCATTGCCACCCCCACCCCATTATTAAAGGGGATGAAAAAAAAATGTGATTTAGGGTGTGTACAAGAACCAGAAACCTCAAAATGTTTTTTTACTTCATCCATCTCCACTACTACCCCCTATCACCACCCCCACCCCGCTACCGATGTGGGGTATCATTTTATGGGTTTTTGGGGTAGAGGATTTCAAATATTATATTATTAAAGTTCCATAAACAATTATTTCCACATACAAAATTTTTTCATTGTGAGTGACTTAGATAAAAAATCGGATGTGGAAGTAGTGATTCTTTGGGCAGCGGTTTTTATCAGGTCACTCTTAATGAGTGAGGTCTACAAAATGGACATTGATTGCAGGGATCAATAGGGATGTTCACAAAAAAAATAATATTCATTAATATTAGTTAAAACCAGAGATGGGTCGAGGAAACTTTCCATATTTGATAAAAGTCTGTAAAAGTCATGTACATAATATAATTGTGTGCACTTATTTGGTATCAAAATGAAGCTTGCGTCATCACGAATCAGATTCCATCATAAAATAGGCTATCAATATACCAAATAGACAGTTAGAAGGAAAACTTCCTGGAAACTTTCAGAGTTTTCAAAACGGAAAGTTTCCAGGAAGTTTTTCTTCTAACTTTCCATTAGGTATATTGACAGGCTATTTTATGGTTAAATCTGATTCGTGATGATGCAAGCTTCATTGTGATACCAAATAAGTGCATACAATTATATTATTTATATGACTTTTATAGACTTTTATCAAATGTGGAAAGTTTCCTCGACCCATCTCTGGTTAAAACCATACATTAGAGTCCCTAGTACCAAAATCAGATTTTTTTTATTAATAAATATTTTAATTTTGTTAATTATTCGTAACAAAAATCACCGCAATGCAGCGAGGCTAGGAAACGTTCCCAGGCATAGGCTAGTAATATGACGTCATTTACCTTGCAGGCACGTGGGCCTGTATGTGTAATGCGTGTCCGTTGTTTTTTATCGAAAGACTAATATAATATTATTGATCAGCATGTTTTAGTACCCCCATATCCAAAATTTAAAGACATTTTGATTTATGATTTTCGAATTACAGCCCCCTAAAATTATAGTTTTAAAATATTAAATAATTAATAACTTTTAAACGAATTGTATTTCGCAAAAAAAGTAATTCTTCATTTTCTATTTAAATTCTCTTTTTCTACAACCAGGCGTCGTCTATAGTTTCAAATTTCATAGGCCAAGAATTTTTATTGAAAAATTACCAAAAATGACATCAACCAATTTATAACTTGGAAACGAATTTTTTTTCGAAAAAAAAGTCATTCCTCTTTTTCTATTTAAAATCCCTTTTTCTCTCACACACTGTCGTCTATGCTTTCAAATTCGGCAATTCCTCAATGCTCGTATAGTTTACAGGGCTGCTGGTTCAAAATGTTGACAATTTTTCAATTAAAATTCTTAGGTTATGAAATTTGAAAGTATGGATGAGCCATGTTGTAGAAAAAGTGAATTTAAAAAGAAAATGAAGAATGGCTTTTTTTCGAAAAACAATTCTCTTAAAAGTTATTAATTGCCTATTTAATATTTGAAAAATATAATTTTAGGGGGCCGTAATTCGAAAATCATAAATCAAAATGTCTTCAAAATTTGGATATAGGGGTTATAAAACATGCTGATCAATAATATTATATTAGTCTTTCAATAAAAACCAACGGACCCACATTACACACACAGGCCGGCGTACCTGTAAGTAAGTGACGTCATATTCCTCTAGCCTCTGCCTGGGAACGTTTCTTAGCCTCGCCGCATTGGGGTCATTTATGTTACGAATAACTGGCAAAATAAAAAAATATATATATATTTTTTTATTGTTACATTAGTTTATAATGCCTATAAATCATTCAATTAAAATTAAAATTTAATGAACATGCCTATTAACTCAAAGGATTGTTGAATACCACAAAGAAATTAGAAACAGTCCAAATGTGACAAGAATATCAATCGCTCATCTCGTGAACCGCACTAGAAAATGTACTGCATTTCTTGTTTTTGGTACGATTATCCTGCTGACATTTTGTTGTTATCTTGTTACTATGTGCATTATTGATATGCAACTTTGTTAATACAGTTATTGTTGTTGTTAATAGATACGTTATGTTGCTGTATTATTAGTTTTTAATAAATGAGGGGAATGAAATAGATTCTTGATTCGGTGTCCTCTAACATTTATTTTTTTATTAATTTTACCCCATCCATAAAAATTGGTAATTGACACATAATAATTATTGCTGAAAAAAAGTAAATGCCCAATTTAATAGTGGAAGCATTTTTTGCGCGTATCATTCATCGATATTTTTCAAAATGTCATATTGCATTATTTAGTGGAATTTATTTGGAAGGCGACAAAAATGTGGCAAAAAAATTAATGAAACCATTTTGTTCAATTTTTTATGTACTTTTCGAATTTAATATTGAAATTTTAAAAAACATATACAGGATATTGTTTTCTTGAAGAACAACAAAAACATTTGTTTTTCAAGTACGCACCTGGATTTTGTTTTGTGTGATACAAGTGCTTATTCAGGATCATTAGTGTATTATATGTGTCAAATATGAACTTCTTGTTCCATTCCTTTACAAAGTAATTACCAAAAGAAATTTTGGCACAAATACATAAAACACCCTGTGTTTCAGCAACGAGGGCCCACCTAGCTTTTTATATGGATGATTATGATTACCCTCGGTATCCTCTAGTTGACGTTAAAGCATGTCCGTTTCCTTGTGAAACACCCTGTATACAACAAATATTTTTATACGTAATGTTAGCACATTTGTTGAGTTAAAATAAAGAAACTGTTTTGGTGTTTAGATCTTATTTATTGTGAAATTTTCAATAAATCTTAAGATATTGTCTTTTACGTATATATTTTTTTATTGATTTTCACAGTTTTAATGTTTTTATTTTCTTTAAGGTATGTAGTGTTTCCCACTTTTCACGGAAACACCTTCTTAGCTCAGTTATTAGTCATCAAATTTCAACTAAATTTGGATCGATATCAAAGACCTTTGCTATATCTTGTTTGAGTAAAACAAAACTGATTTCAGACATTGGCGTGCATTTTTATTAAGAAAAAAAACATTTTAAAAACGAGCTTTTATTATTATTTAGGTGTACTAAAACAAAACAAAAATGAGTTATGTTGAATTAATTGATAATATAGTCGCGTGATTATTATAGCTGTAGTTTACATAGTCATTTGATTAAATAGTTGTTGTTATTTGTGTAGTAGGATTTTGCACGTATTGTTATGGAAATTTTTCATGACCCGAGTAATATTGAAATTTCGTGCCCAGCTCTTAGACAAGTGGAGCAGAACGCTAAGGGTAAAGGGTAAAGTTAAACATATTTATGGTTTATGACATAAAGTAAATTAAAATTAAGATTTTCAGGTATGAAAACAAATTTTGTCTCAACACAAAAATACTCCTTCATAAAAGTCGCACTAAATTGAGAAATTACAAAAAATCATAATTTTGTCAAGAATGCTTGACTTCGATCGGCTGCTGCACCGAAACTATTCTGTTTCTCGAAAAAAATGTATAGGACATATTTTGTAGAAAATTTAATGCTCTTTCATTTTCATAAGAACATTTTTTTGTCGTATGAGGCACCCGAAGCGAGATATTTAAAAAAAAAAAACTGTTTTTGTGCGCCATTTTTACAATATGGCGGTGCCCCTACCCGCTCGAGCTGTCAGCAAATTCCCAAATCAGGGTCCTCTCTTAGTGTACCACTTATTTTTACCGAAACTTTTCATGACCCGAGTAATATCGAAACCTCGTGCCCAGCTCTCCGTCTACTAAGGATGCACCGGATGATATACTGGCTCCGGCTAATCCGGTCACTTTTACCGGAGATCCGGTTCTGGCGGAGTTTTTATATAGATCCGGCCGGATTCGAGGCCGGATTTATTATTTTTAGTAAATATCAAATATATTTTTTTAAACGTTTAATACAAACCAAACAATAAATAGGTTTCTTAAACAGAAACAAAAACAATAAATGTACTCTCTCAAGCTTATAAATATAAAAAATAAACCATTTAAAAAAATTCAACAAAATATAAATAATAGGTATTTTATGTTCAGTTTATTCAAACTCATTGCACAATGAATGCCTTAAAGTGTAATGCAGGAACACCTGCTTTTCTCCTTTCTGGAGCAGGAGTTGCTTCTATTGTCTGTGTATACGTTTCTAGTCTCAGAAAACACTCTCTCACTAAATACGGGAGCCGAAAGGTATATTTTTGCAAGAGACAATGACATATGAAACTCAATGGGGTGAGCATTCCACCAGGAAATAGGATCAGATTTTTTGTCAATTATTGGTGAATTTGTTAATGACTTCTAAATCTCACATATTTTCATTGTCCTGTTTTGCATTCTGATCTGTTACGATGTCAAAATAACAGTCCCAAATTGTTTTAGATCTTTTATTATATCATTATCTTCTAAGTATAAGAGTAATAGCAATACCTACCTAAGAGACAGTTTGGTCACAAGTTCACAATCACAATAAATAAAAGTAATAAACTAAAAAGCACAGTCAGAATAAACTCCCTTGTCTGCAAAGTCTAACTGTATTTCTTGTACATGTGAGAAGGTCCATGCTCCATGCACCTCTCTCTAAGTGAAATGAAAGTTCACAATCGAGCGTTGAGAGCGTCGGGATTGAGCATCTTTTGGTAATTGTAAATTGATTGTTTGAATAAAGAATTGAATAATGTAAATTGATTGTTAATTGAATTGAATTGTGAATGGATTAAAATAGCAAATAATTGATACACTGATATCTTGATAAGAGGGCAGGGAGTTGTATAAGTAGAGTACTCACCTTCATTGTACAAGATTAATAAAAATGCACCGTCTTCGGGTCACAATCTTGGGGTAATGCAGTTTGTCGGATTTTGGTGGGGAATCTAACTGGTTGTCCGGGCTGTCGGGTTGCAACGGGGGATGTAGCGACGATTCTAGTGGCGGTGAAGAATCTAAGAGGCTTCTGTGGTTCTGAAATTCTGCCATTTGTAAGTTTCTTCTATCAAATATGAATGTTTGACATTAAGTTGAAATTTGAGTTTTTCTGGATCAAATAATCGTCCTTTTCGAAGTTGCGTGTTGAAAGTCGGGGGGTCACCAATTATAGCAATATAAGCCATAAAGTAAATATAAAATTAAGGTTTAGAAGATTTATATTCAAATTCAAAATATATAAAATTTAATAATTTTGTTATTATTTTTAACCATAGCGATACTAATATATATAAGTGAATACGCTATATTTAGCTAAACGAACAACTGTTAAAAAAGCGCTAGATGGATTCTTCCACTCTTTTTAAATGGTTATTGACTATATTGTTAACATAACTAGATTTTCAGTAATAAACTATCTCCTCCCTGTGTCGTATTATGTGGCTCCGAGCTCCCCCACATCTGCAAAACCTGCTCTATAACAGCGTAAACGTGAGTCTGTGTGACAAACCACAAAAATTTCCAACGGGGCAGGGGGGGCAACAATGGAAAAATCGGATATTGTTTACCAATAACACGTTCCACATACCGACTTAACATATCGGTAGAAAGTGCACAAGACAATAACTTAATTTTATATATGCAGTGTATGTGTTATGGAGCGAGATTTAATTTATCGTAAATTTACAAATAATTAACGTTGCGAAACAAATATAACAATTATTTTATTATTACATATCCGTAACATATGTTATGTGTGCTGGAATGTCTGTAATCAGGTCTAGTTTTTGTAGTTTCCTAACCGCCATTTCCCCGTAATAATAATGATTAATTGTGCACAGACAGGCTAACAGCTACCGTATCATAATTAACTCGACTATATGTAGGATGTTATTTGGTGTACCTAATCCGTTTGTAAAGAGAAATTTGTCCCTTTTTTTTTCGAAATTTTTATGAAAATTTTTTTCACACTGAATCCAAAAGTGAGACCCGTACTTAAATAGGCTAAAAATGGGAAAAAATATTTTTATTATCAAATCGGGTTTTCCAGAGGATTTACTGATTGATTTATCAGCACACGATAGCCACTGCTGCCGCTCCCGGGAAACATATCGCTGAGTTGGATTTCGGTTATGCTTGTTGTCAGCAGCGAGAACCGCATGACGCATAGTTCAGAAGTGTAGGTGTTTCTGAAATGCGTTGCCGCATTGTGTCGTAATATGGAGTGTTTATACTCTTCTAAAATTCTTCTGGGTCTTCTGTTTACTCTCTTTCTGATTCTGGGAGAGCATTTATCATTAAGATTTCTTTATGATATTCATTTTCCCCTTGCTTTTGCTTCCCAGTATGCTTGATCCTTTTCTGGTTTGTTCATGATCCTCTCAGTTATTTTTCTTCACGTGCAGGATGGTCCTCCTATTTTTAGTTTGTTGCTGTTCGGTATTAGCGCTTTCTCCAGTAGATATGTTGTGTCCCTTCTTTGGGCATATCCATGTACTTCATTGCGAACGTTTCTATCTTTTGGTATTTTTTTTCTTGAATGCAGGAGGGGAAATCTTGCATGAGACCCTGACGGAAGTGTCGGGAGTATCAGACTCCCACTGACTATAACCCCTCCCCCTTCGTCTCGCTTCTCCCACTGGGACCGCTTGCGCATTACTTCGGTGCCGTCTAGATTTCTTAGTTTTTATAATATCTGCTTCTCATCTCTTTCCTTACTTTCTATAATCTTTCTTACTGCCATGTAGGTGCACTTCCAATTTTCCTCTGCCGATTTGAGGTCGGCTATCATGTTTACTGCATTAAATAGTCTTCCTCTTTCGCAGGTGTAATTTTCTCAGACCTCGTTCGATTTGGGCATTGGACAGGGTACGCTCCACGTCGTCTTGCTCACTACAATAGGTACACTGGTCTGTTCCCGCCCTCCGGTCGTATAAGTATTTTCTAAAGCAGCCATGACCGGATAGCGCTTGTATTAGGTAGTAGTTTCTCCGTACGGACTGTCAAACCATGCCTCGGTGTCGGGTATTAAGTTGTAGGTTCACCGCCCATGTCCTCCTTGCCTCCACTTATTTCGCCACCTAGTCATAAGGTTAGCTCTTGCCGTCACTCCATCTAACCCTGTATATTTTTCATGCCTTTCAAGTATCAGGAATTCTATTGGAGGAACTCCTCTATAACCCCTACCCCCTCGGTTGAAATGGTCCTGTATGCAGAGCATATCCTAATAGTCATTTTACGCTGTACGCTTGACAAATTTGTTATGAGTTTCTTATTTTCTGTTACCTTGTACCACGCTGGAGCGGCATATAGCATCTGGAAATGGATTACACATGACATCAGTCTTCTCTTAGATGGTCTGGGCCCTCCGATGTTTGACATGAGACTAGCCAAAGCTGTTAATCTTTTTGGTAATTGTTTTCCGTCCTAGTAATGCTGATATTTTGTGTCGTTGCTTTAGTTTTATTGTTTTTGCGAATGGTTGGGTGATGTCCCTTTCAGTTTTTTTTTCAGATCTCTTATGTTGGCTTTTATCGTTGCCCGTCGTTGACAGTATGATGGATATTCTCTTGATCAGACCTCATGGTGGTTTATTTTACTCGATGAACAGTACAATTGCCCTTCTAACTTTATATGCCTTTTTAATTATATAGTCCAATATTGGTTTTCATAGGTTTTTCATGGCGTTGGTGTGGCTGGGTTATGTTCTATCCTTCTAGCTAATGGCTTAATGCTTCATATAAGCAATTTCTGTTACCATAAATTTATTGTACCAGTAGTTAGTTGGTATCGTTCCTACGTTCCATAATAGATTCATTGTTTTTGTGTTTTCTGGGAAGATATTACTTTCCTGAAAGAAATCTGTATCGCTTGTATTTCCGCTGATGTGCTGGAAGAAATTCACTTTTGGTACCACTGATTACTTTTTACAAACGTTTTGTTTTTGTTAAAAAAAGATGACGCGAACCGTGTCGAACCTATTACTAAATCGTCAAGTCTACCAAATATGGGAGACGTTTACGTATGGCGACCATGGGTGATTAGCGTAATTGGAATGAAGTGCCTACTAAAAAATATTTTTTTAGTGAGTTTTTTCACTTTATTTTACCGGGATATTTATTTATTATAATTAATTTTATGGTATATTATTATACATAATTTTGTATGTTGTTCCTGTTAATATTCAATGTATACAGAAGAATATAAATATTTAATTATATGAGTTACCTGCACTTCATATAGAAATACCTTGCCAGGCTTTTTAATTTTCACGCCTTCCTTTATTATAATGACTGTTAATTTTATATAAGCAGCTAATTAATATTGGAAAGTGGGGTTTGTTGTTTGTACAATATAAAATTATTTTAATTAATCACGAATTCTGCATATTTTTCGAGCTATGCAGCCACTTAAATACCCCAGATAATTAATAGTGTCCTCGTAAAAAGGAAAAACAAATATTCGAAAATGCTTCAAATTCGAAATACGAAGTATCATTCATTTTTTTAAAGTGTATCGAGCGAATTGCTGTGAAATTTGTGGAGTTTCGGCATCGGTCGTCAGCAAATGCATACATAAAACTTTTGGTATTTCTCTCCAGACAGTGGCGTAGAAATAGGCATGGAATCGGTAATATAGCATTGGAAAGAAATTGGGTGTTTTTTCTTCTGACAATTTTTAACATAATTAAAAATTATTTCCATCCAGCGATTTCAGCAGAGACAGTAGCGCCGAATGGAGATAGACGATTATTTCATGCCGTATGGTCAATGATCGATTCTCGGATTTATTTTTAACAAAATTATGGAAAATGTAAAAAAGAAACAATAAAATCAATACACAGATATCCCCATATGGGTAGTTCGAAAGCGAAGCCAAATCACACTGCCAAATCACCCATGTTGCTATATGCCGCCGGTACTTTTTGATAGAAACTGGGAAGCCTCATATAACTTATATATTGCTGTGAAGATCCTTCAAATTGATCAATTTTGGTGAATGATAAAATCACCTTTAGGAAGTTATTAAAGCTATCTACAAGCGAACCAAAATCTTAAATGGAAAACTATTACCGACAGCCCAAAGTCAAATTGCAAAACGTATTTTTCTAGGGATTGTTGAATCTATTTGTACCAATCGATTGATACTATTACTATGCATTGCATGTAGTTGTGATTAAACATCCCGCAAGGGAAGGGCCAATTCTTGCCATGTTTGGTAGGCAGATTTTTATGTATAATCAGATAGACAGTATTTGTATGTATACTATTACCCTGGTCCCTCGTCGTCTTTTAAGAGTTATGAGAACCCCACCGGGAGTAGATATAAACCTTCCTACGTCGAAGGAGGCTCGACTGGCGCCTTTAGTAAATAAATATTGTTACATCCTTCAGGCGAACGGCAGTAAATTCTTCTACGGGTTCACCTTCCTCCTATATACGCTACTGGTATGGTAAAACAATGTGTTTATTTGTTTTTATAGAATTGTTCGGTAGCGAAATAAGATCAGTAAACATTTATTTTTTAGACTAAATCAAATTATTGGATTGTTTTTTAAATTATTAAAATGTCGTTGGAGAATGCTTTGACTGAAACATCCCCATTGTTTCTCTAAATTCACAGTTAACTGCATCATATTTGTCTTAAAATTTTCTACAAATTTAGTATCTTGAAATTTTGTAAATGTAACCACAATATCTCACCATTGCGATATGCCATAAATATCATAAAACAGAAGTTATTATTCCATTTCCAACAAAGACGCAAACGAAGAACTCCAACGTGCTAGAGTAATATGAAACCGTATAAAGAGGAACTGTGTAAAAGCATAGAGGGTGTCATAAAATAAGGCAGATGCCACCTTTTATTGGTTTCCTTTATATTTGTTCTTTACTATGTACGCTTAATGGAAATATGTAGTAGCGGCCTACATTCACATAAAATAAGTGTAACGGTGAGTTTATAGAACCAGTAAGAATTAAGCTTTAACTGTTTTCAGCCAGTATCCAACATAAAACTACAAACTTTCTTCGCAATATAAATGCCTCGTTTTAAATAAAATGCAAATCTACTATTATAAATTACAAGCAAATCTGATTTTTTTTTAATAATAGGAAAAAGAAATAATTCAATGTTACTATTACGTGTTTATACCCCTTAAATAAACACCCTGTATCGTGGGTTCGAAAATTATAACACAGGAGTAACACTAAACACCTATTTATTAACTGACGATACTGATTATAATTTCACTTTATCACTTTGCTTACTTCTTCTTGATCTGATCTGAATTCACTGTCTGAACTGAACTGAACGGTCCTGTGCGGCCACTCGCACTCCATTTATACCCTAGGTAAGTGGTTCTAGAATTCTCTACAACATTCTACAATGATCTCCATAGACATCGTAGATTCTAGATGCCTCTGCCGCACCATCTCTGGGACAATTGCCGAACTAACTATGCGTAGTTTTCTGTTATTCGCACAGAGAAGTTGGATGCAATTCATGCAGTTGTCTCTATAAGGGTATAAAGCTGTAAGAATGGAAAAATATATATTTTTGATTTAGTATTATACATAAATTATTTTTTATATTAATAATAAGTATATACAGTGCGCGTAATTGCCGATTAGGCATGTACATTCACGTAGCGCGAGAGATATGACAACACAGCGGAGCAAACTCGCCCGTCGGCGAAGCAACCCAGCTCTCAGTTATTTCATTTCAGCCAGCTGGTACACGCGATGTTGTAATTCTTACTCCCTATGCCTAGCCCGCCACTACACTCACTGTATCAGTCTTACCCGTAATGTTCTCGAACAAATCAGTATTTCACTTAAAACGAATCGCCTGTTTTCTTTGATGGAGGGATCGCTGATCAGTTAGACGATGTAAAACACACATTGGTTCCTAAGGTAGACATTTTCAACATTTAATTTAATAGAAATAATTAGGTAATACTATTTTTATATCTAGCATATTTTTTAATAAAACTAAAAGTTTTTTTTTATTTTAAAGCCATTCGTCATTGGGAATTTATTGTAAAACGAGGTCAGTTAAAATGAAAATTATTATATCAAATTAAAATATTAGCCTATGACACCGATAACATATTGATATATCCTGTGTCCACAGGCGGAGTCCGGAAGAGAAAATATAATTATATAAAAAAAAACATATTTTTAAGAAAAAGTTTTTATTTGAAAAACTACTAAAAAGTAAAAATATTTTTTTTTAAATTCATACACCTGGAAACCAAAAGCCTTGGGGACGGTCATATAGCGCTATTGCATAGTTACTTTGCTCAATTGACCGTCCCCAAAGCTTTTAGTTTCCAGGTGAATGAATTTTAAAAAAATTATTTTTACTTTTTCAAATAAAAGCTTTTTCTTAAAAATATTTTTTTTACATAATTTTATTTTTTACTTAGTCTACTTATTTTACAGACAGACAGACAAAACCCTTTATTTGCCATCGCCATCCACCCCTTCCCTCTCCCGTCTTCTCACCCCTCTAACACTACTTCCTTTACTCGTCAAACCCTTTCATTTGATACCTATATCAAGGGGGTTGTGACTAAAAAGCCGATCCGCCATCTTGGGATGTCCGCCATATTGGATTTAGACCGATAATAGCTATACTGTGTTGCATTGTCACCGAACTTATATACGTGTGCCAAATTTCAAAACTCTAGCTTAATTAGAACTAGTCGAAATTCAGCTTGCAAGATTTTACCTTAACAAACATACATACATACAACCATTGCAGGTTAAATAAAAGCTTTTAAAAAAACTTTTTAATTCTTGATTTTACGAAAAAGTAATTTTTGATGAAAAAGTGTGCTTCACCAGAACTCTCTTTACGGTTAACGAATCCTTGCTAGCTCTACAGGGTAGCCAAAAAGTTTGATTTGATTGTGGATAATTTTCAAATATTTGGAAAATATTTTCAGAAAGGTTTTAACATGACTACATGATATTAGAGAAAAACAATAATTACTTTTTCTGTGGTGGATCGTGCCATAGTAACAGATCCCGTAAAATTAGTTTTCATCATTTTCGATCAAGTTAGTAGTCATTGATAACGAAGAAAATCTGACATTTCTTTACGTACCAAATTTTTATAGCTGTTATTTAAATAGTTATAATCAGATTGTTGTAACAAGGAAAATAAAATTCGCGCAACAGTTTTTAAGCTAATTTTCAATTTTAACATTGTGTATAGAGATTTTCTTATTTTTTATTAAGAAAATACGAAAATTTAATTTGTCTATAGAACTAGGTCAATTTCCTAATGCACTAAAATTAGGTAAAGTAATTCCATTACATAAAAAAAGATGATCCACATTTGCTGCAGAATTATAGGCCCATAATATTACTCAGCTACATGTCAAAAATTGCTGAAAAAGCCATAACCAGAATTTATAGCTATCTGGAAACTAACATGCTGTTCACCAACAGCCAGTATGGAAATAGAGCAAACAGACCTACTGAATTAAATAGTTTAGAATTTAGTAAAAAAATATACAATCATTTAGATAAGGGCAAAAAGGTAGCTGGACTTTTTTTTTTATTTAACAGCTACCTTCGACTGCGTTAACTTAAAGTTTATGGAATTTAAATTAGAGGCACTAGGTATTAGGGGAAACATTTCTGATTGGCTAAAGTTATATTTAGACAACAGAAAATTTATTGTGTCACTAGACTCCTGTATTTCTGAAATTTATAACGTTGACATAGGAGTAGGACAAGGATCCATAATTGGCCCATTGCTTTTTTTAATATTCGTAAATGACCTCTCAACCTATGTCACGGAGGGAGAAATATTTATGTACGCAGAGTTTATTATCAGTGCTAACTGCATATTAGAATTGGAACAAAAAGCCAACACGGTGATAAATCAGTTTGAAAACTGGTGTCAAAAAACTCGTGATAATAAATATCATCAAAATTACGTAAGTACCAGCACATCAACAAAATCTTTAGAAATCATAATAGACAGTACTCTAACATTTAGCCAACAAATTGATTGTTTATGTGCGAAGTTAGCAAAAAGTACATTCGCTCTCATAAACATCAAATATGAAATTAACTGCCAGGGACTCTTAACCGCTTATTATTCACTTCTGTACTCAGTCTTAAACTATAATATTATGATATAGCGCCAATCAACCGATATAAGTAAAATTTTTATAATACAAAAAAAAATTGTCAGAATAATTTTTAATCTACAATTTAGAGAATCTTACCGGGCAACCTTCAAGAAAAACGCAATTTTGACATTTGTATTTATATATTTAAACTAAGTTGTTTTGTTGATAAAAACTCAAATTTGTTTTCTCTAAATAATGACATAACATAACCATAATACAAGAGGTGCTCGGGAAATTCACATTAACAATTAGAATCTAAGCAAGTTCAGAAAATCGCCTTACTGTGCTGGTAGCTTAATTTTTAACAAACTTCCGGTTCAAATAAAATCGTTAGACAAATTTCAAATATTTAGGAAAGCACCGAAGATGTTTTTAACTGAACACTGTTTCTATAGTCTACAAGAGTTTAACGACTTAAACGAAGCTAACTGATTCGTATGTTATTGACTTTTTATTTTTTATAATATGTGTTGTGTGTGTAATTAGTCATGTTATAATTGTGCAAGCGACTTTTACATTTTCTATGTCTTTATCTGTATTGAATATGTGTGTAGTGTTTGTATATTAATTGAATTGCGTTTATTTATCACTTTTTTTGTACTGATAAAACCTATTTTGTACACTGTACTTTTAATGGTGAATAAATTACCTTATCTTATCTTATCTTATCTTATCTTATCTTATCTTATCTTATCTTATCTTATCTTATCTTATCTTATCTTATCAAATAAAGGTTTTTAATAAAAAAATTAAAAAATAATGATTTTTTAAAAATAAATCAGCGATTTTTTTAAATCATGATTTTTATCAACATTGCTCAAAAGTGGAAGTATCAAATACTTCAGTCACTAAGCTAATATATTTTTAAATTTAAACGGCATTCGAATCTTATTAGACTAACTTCTCAATGGCTACAGCTATGTATGCGATTTATTAATGAATCTCTGATTCAGTAAAGGCATTTCATTAAATTGGGCTTTGTCGCGAGCGCTGTTGGACCCATGTCAGAAGGATAAATCAGGCAAACCGCCTGTATCTCGAATGAAATATTTCAGGACCGTTGACAGGGACAAAGCTATCGTAAATTGGTGAAATTTGGCCGTCCTAACTTACAATTTCGTAGTTTATTTTTGATAACCTTTTATTTCTGTACCACGCGAAAGGCCGCATTAAATCTGAATATGGATATGTTTAGTTTTATTTTAAGAGGCATTTGTCTCCTCCGGTTTGTACCCAGTGATATACAGCGCTGATAAAATCTAATAATAACTCATAGGTGACAAACTCGAAGTGGATTACGTCAAGTCTTATTAAATTTGAATATCGTTTAATACTCGGTTTAACAACTCATCAACGATGAAGATGGATGAGCATATTATTTTATATTCGAAAATAGATTTGAGTGTCAAATATGTCAATTTCAATGTATCTGTTTACTCGGTCTAGCAAGAAATTATTGAATTTATCTCTTCATTGCTTGTAATCCAGGAAAATTAGACCATACTTTTACGAATAGCGGAAAACATCGATTTTTGACGAAGAGACTCAAGTGCGACAGTGATGTAACAAACAAAAACCTGCCTCTGGAGAAGTTTCTACAAACACCAGAACACTTGAATACTATTATTATTCGACGCGCGTTTCACCAACCATGTTGGAATCATCAAGGGAGGATTATGTTTTAACCGTCCCCAGATTATGCCCCAAACTACGCCCTTATGTTCTAGTCATTTACTGACGAACCATTTTTATTTTTCATGGTTTGTCTCACCCTGGTAAAAAAGCAACTAGAACATTAGTTACTAGTAATTATTTCTGGCCTAAAATATATTCAGACTGCAATTTGTGAGCTAAAACATGCGTCAACTGTCAGACTAAGAAGGTCAGCCGTCATACGAAAAGTCCGGTTGGTAGTTTTGAAATACCTAATGGCAGGTTCGATCACATTCATATAGATTTAGTAGGACCATTACCCCCTTCCAAAGGTTGCTCTTACATTCTTACAGGGATCGAACGATTTACCAGATGGCCAGAAGCATATCCTCTACCAGATATCACGGCAAAGACTGTAGCACGTACATTATTTCAAAATTTTGTTTGTCGTTTCGGAATTCCTTTATATATCACTACGGACCAAGGTGTTCAATTTGAATCAAAATTATTTAACGAATTTGCAAAATTTTTATGTTTTCATAGAATATGTACAACCACTTATCATACTCAAAGCAATGGAATGGTTGAACGTTTTCATAGAACTCTTAAAGCCTTCTTAACTGCTAGAACTAACACGTCACATTGGGTAGATAACCTCCCTATTATATTATTAGCTTTTAGAACGATTCCCAAAGAAGATTTGCAATGCTCTTCAGCCGAACTAATATTTAGTCAAACTTTGCGACTGTTAGGTGGATTTTTCACTAAATCATATAATAGTCCAAATATTCCTTATTTTATTGACAAATTACGTACTTATTTTAATAATTTGACTTTCATTTCTCCTTTTACCATGTTAATCACAAATCGTTTGTCTGACATTTTAACTTGTTACTTGTTACTTGTTAACTGTTTAAGCCAACCTTCTCTCCTTTATACAAAGGCCCATTTATAGTTCTGTCTCGTACAGATAAATTAATTACTTTTATTAAAAGGATTAAAATCATTACTGTCAATATTGACGGGGTTAAACCTGCGTTTTTACTGGCTGACAAGTGTGATATCACTCCACTACCTATTAAAAAAAGTTCGTTTCGCTATTGATTGACTGTCCTTTTTCTTAACGAGGGAGTGTGTATAGCGACTCACTTACCTCAAAACCAAGTTTCTTTTATGTTACTTACAACCGATGAAGTAACCAAGGATATTTTTGGAAAAACAATAATAACATTATATATTTTTATAAAAATATTTAAGAATAATGTAATCTATTATTTGATGATATATACTTATAAAGTCACCAGATGAATATTTATTTATTATAGACAAAATCATTAAATATATGATAAGCCTATACCAACATGGTGTATTCATAGTATGCTAAAACATCGTGTAGTCATCGGTATAGGCTACCGGAGACGATTACATTATTTTGATTAAAATCTTTTATTTGAATCTTGTGATTTTTTATTATAATCATTACTTTTAATCACGTTTTAATAAAAGGTACACATTCATTTAATGAACACTTTATTATATAATTTATACAAATATACAAATTCTGCTGCTTCACTTCTAACTCGTTTCCCACCTATATATAGACCAGTCCAAATGATGAGAATGCGCTCTTAACTGGTTTTTCCTGGGTATTTGATCGCTTGGATCATGGTATTCTATTAAAGAAATTGAGTAAATTTGGATTATCAGTTACATAATTTTTTCTCTTCATATCTAGAGAATATACGTCAGTATCATCAATAAGTGGAATACCATAATTTCAGATCATTTGATGAACTGACCATTTCTAACGTTCCCCAGGGATCCGTTCTGGATCCCCTTATTCCCCATTTTTATAAGTGATATTGTAGTCAGCCTTAATGTAGGAAAGCTTCATAAGCGGATGACTTGAAAATCTATTGTGTATAGACAGCGAACAGCATTGCGAAAAACTTCAGAATAATATAAACAGGGTTAATGGCTGATGCCTATCTATCACTTGCCTCTCAACATATATGTAAATGTAATACATTCAGTGTTTCTAAAATGTGTAACGCTATCGTATACAATTATCATACAAACTTGAGAGGCACAGCAAATGATCTTGGAGTTATTTTTTATCAATGCCTAAATTTTAAAAAACATTAATTTCACCATTGCATGTGTTAGAAAGCCTAGGTTTTGTACGAAGAAACTACAAATGGTTTAGCAATATTTATATTATGTATTTGTATCATTTATTTGTACGATCAAAATTGGAATAAAACTCCCGGATATGATCGATCCCCAGGATAATAATATGCTGACTGATGCCAACAACATTTCTTCTCGCCTAAATTCCAATTTTATGGATCCTTGCTTGCTTTACCTATTTACCTCCATTTACCCCCAGTCGTTCAACGAAATAAGATCAAAATATAATCTAGTTCTAGATTTCGTAATAATACATAGATGTACCTTTCAAATCATTATCGTAAATAATTTCAAAGTAAAAAAGAACAGTTACAGATACACATATTTTTTTGCTTTCATGACATTCTAAACCTATCTGAAGAAAAAAAATCCATTTTTCTACCATTACTATACATCCACTCCATTTCGTAGATGAGGAAGTAAAAGTGTGAAAGGTGTCATTCGCTTTTTTATGTTTGTTGGGTATTTTGCTACTGTAAAAATATTTAAAATTTTTGATCAAAGAAACCTTTGGGCCAAAAGGATCAGACCGAGGCCTCTGTCTGATCCTTTTGGCTCAGAGGTTTCTTTCACCAAAATTTTTAAATATTTTTTCAGTGGCAAAATATCCAACAAACACAAGAAATCATGAATATGCCACAAATGGTTAAATATAAACAATGTCATTTGCTTCATACCAAAATAATATTTTTCTAATAATGAAAAAAAAGCAATTCAGAAATCATTCTCGTACATGCTTTGAATTGTCGTTTATTTATAACAAATATTTTGTCTTCTTTTCCAGCCTATTCCAATTGCTTTCTTGCTCGTCTCAAATTCTCCCACGCCCCTTTAACAGTTCGATTTTTTGTATAAATACTCCCACTCAACTCGATGGGAATTTATCTCGCAGCTCAGATTCTTGTAACACAAAAGAAAAAACTTCCTTCTCTTGGAAATTAATATCACAAAAAATTGTTCGATCGTTTACTTTAAATAAATTTTGTTTTTTTTTTCAGGTTCGTATGCCTACGCCTTCTTATATTACAAGCAACTTCAAGGTAAAGTATAAACTGAGATGTCTTATTTAATTATAAAAGTTTGCATGCTGATGTTTATTTAATGAACTTTTTTCCTAAGAAAATCAAGTTGCTACACCAACATAATCTTTAAATTTTGGTGATGGCTAATTAAAAATAATACGATATTATTTACGTCCTGGGAAAATGTTATTTAGGACTGAGTTTTTTGTGAAATGCCATCAGTTTAAAATGATTTCAGCAATCGTTAACTTATAATTGTATTGCCTATATGTGCCGGAGGAATATTATCAAAACATATCCCATTATAGTAGGGAATCTAGCGCTCTTTGCAAAAAAGTGTAGCTGGATAAGAAAGACCAATCGGCCCCAGCGCAGATTATGTTAATTTTTTTTTATTTTGATTACCATCAGCGGCAGTTACAATGTTACCAAATATCCTCTATACATCTACTTTTTTTTTGGTAGTGCTAGTGCTCTGGAATATATCAAATAATCACAGCAGACTTTAAAGTATCTGCAGTGAATGTCGGAGAGGGTTTTATATAAAATAGGAAGCCTTTCCATCGGGAAGTATGGTCAGTTGTCCACTGACTTGAAGTTTATTGGCTCTCGATATGAAGTAGACTGACTGAAGTGTGTTGTTAGTGGTCCCACGTAGCTTAAGGCTCTCCATCTATCTTGATGCTTCTTTTGAATTGATAGTTTTTTGGGGGGTGACATTGCTCTTACACTGAGCTGATATTTGGTACGTAATCTATGTTAGCACATATAGGTTAATATTAGTTATAGGTTATAATTATTATGTTGCACTGTTTTTTGGGCGTGAATATAAGTTTTAGCGTGGTAATTGTTTATAATGTGCACACGGTGTTGTTTGGGTGTAGTGCATGGCTCTTTTTAGTGTAACCTGTTGTGAATTTGTTTTGTATTTTGTTTTTTATTTTAGACATCTCTTTTTGGTGTTATAGTGTTTTTTTTTTCACCGGATTTTAGTTTACAATAGTGTAATATTTAAGGAGAAGGTGTGTATATATAATTTAGGGAGGCGAGTTTGGGTGCATAGAGAAATTTGAGTGTGGAAGAATTTGAAAGGGTAGGATTACTGGATTTTACTAGGAATTGGCGAGGCTGGGAAGAAGGATTTTAAAAATGAAGTTGCTTAAGGTAGGTGTGCCGGAAATATTGTGTAGTAGTTAGATGGGAATGGTAAAGCGGCTTTTATTGGTCAATCACAGGATATTATTTTGGATTCTTTGGAGATTATTTTGCTTTGTAGAGGGGATGTGAGGGAACCAAATAGGGGAAGCACAAGGATTGGACGGAGATAGGACTTATATATTAGGATTGAGGTGTGTGGAAGTGAAGTTTTGAGGAGGGTATAGGGATGCTGTTTTTCTCCAACACTTGGTCGTGATGTTTTTTAAATGTTGGTTAAAGATTAACATATGGTCGAGTGCTACCTCAAGGTATTCTATGCATTCGAGCCATTCAATGTTATGGTTATCTATTCTGAGAGGAATTGACGTTTGACTGAAGTTGCCGATACGACCTTCATTCACCTTATCAGGCTAATTTTAACGCAACAACTTGAAAATGAAGTCGACAGCTCCATCTAGGATTATTCACTGAAACTATTTTAGAAAGCCCTGATCATTATCTTGATATGCGATTGTGCAAACTCTTAAAATAATTAAACCAAGTTGATTGTAAATAGTATGACATTAAATTACACAGTTTCTGGCGACGGCATTGATAAAATTAGACTTGGATTATTATTACTGTACAGCAAGAATAAAGAAGTTGGGACTCATTTTTTATGTGACACAATTTTTGCAAACCATTTAAATAGTTGCCCAAAACTAATTGTCTATAGAATGGTAACAAAATATGAAGTTTGACAAGTATTGTTACGGTATTTTTAGAATTAATAAATAATTTGGAAAATAAACAGAAAATTATATAAAAGCAAAATTTAAAGGCAACGAAATTTGTTAAGTTAAAATAACCAAAACGCGCGTAAAAATATTTTTTTTCTTTCTGGAAACAAACCATTGTTTGTATAGACCCGGACAATTGAATGCATGATATTCAGAACGTCTGCTTACTATAATCTGCAATTTTGCCAAAGCATTTGAAATACTGTACAATTCTATTTATTGACATGTTCACAGTCAATTATCGGTGTCCCAGCATGATTTTTTGATCCTCTACAACAATTTTGTGTTTCTCAGTTCATCACCAAATTTACCGACACAGGTACACGGACTGATATTATATATACAGACCTTTCGATAGACTTGACCACTATATTCTACTTAACAAATTGCGAAGCTTTGGCTTTTCTGATTGTTTGCTGTTACTTTTTACAAAAGCAGGATGCACAATGTCCAATTCCAGATCAAACACCCCCTACCATACCAGGCGTTACTTATCTTCCAGCAACCTCTTCCCTAGCCAAAATTTCCTATACCATATAACCTACCATTTCCCTGCCTTTGATCTTTCCAATCCTTTCTATTCTCTTTTCTTTATGTTCAATTTTGTTCTCGTTTTTATTCTTTCTGTTCTCTTGGTCCTCTTTTTGTCATCAAAAATTCCCTTTCGGTCGATAACCTTTTAAAAAAAATCAAACATTTTAAACCCTATCCTTTTTCCATCACATTTTTCGGGAGATGGAGACCACGAGGTCGGCAGTTCTCATACGGGTTTTTTCGTTTTCACCGGGCCAGGTTCCGGCGAGGCGCATTTTATAAATTCAAATTTAAAATAAATATTGTTTGCTTTGCTTTTTTTGCCTTGCAATTCAAGGGTCGTAGGTTCGAGACACAGACAGGTTGGATGTAGTTATTTTTTTTTTACTTTTATATATTTTTCTTATACTAACGAATGTTTCACCAACTAAACTTAACTACTAACCCCTTTGCAACCACCTATGCTGGCCAAAATATCCTTTTCCATACCAGGTAATACCTTGTATGGAAAAGGATATTAAAATGTTAATATGTAATACATATTAACATTTTTTTAGAAATAGAAATAGAAAGTCCATGCACAAAATATCCATACTTGGATATCGTGGTATAGACAGTGGTATGTACCTGAAAATATCCCTATGTGGATACCCTGGTTGTGAAGGGGTTAACATTATTTACAAGAAACTGCGAGGAGGATAATGTACAATAGTTATATATGAAATTCAACAAATCGGCGAAGAGTATAATGTTTACTCTAGTTATAATCTTCTGAAATACGAAGATTGCATTTGATCGACACCTTTGTTAACCTGCAGGGTAGTGTTTTAAATAAGTAAGTATATAAAATCAAATAGCTACTTATACATACCTATTTTATCTCGTATTTCATTAACACGAACTGTGATGCGATATTTCTTAGAATATTGTAAAAATATAATCACTAATAATACCTCATTTTAAAATAATACTTATGTTAAAGATATCGTCGAGCACCTCGACATTGATTATTTATATTTATTTACTTATAAATTCACGATGAGTTAAACGGAAGTGAATTAAATACCCGAGGCTATGTTTACTTGTCATTAATTTTTTCTCATTAGTCAAATGCCTCTGTTGGATTATTATTAAGTGTAGTTTTCATCATCAGTGAGTAACATATGATTGATGTTTTTCTCAAATAACGAGAGATTGACGCCAACGGCCTTCATTTATATGCAAATTAAAAATTAATTATCGCATTGACTTTGTATATTAGTTTTGTTGTGTGACCCGGTACTTCTTACATGTTTATTTTTACTTTTGTTGAGTTCTTTGAACGTTTCTTGTTTTTGTAATGATTCCAACTAATTTGTGGTTTATGCGGCAAGCGACAATTTGTGTTGTCTGAATGATTCTCGATGCTGCGTTGCATTATTTCTTTGGTGTAATTCTCTTGGTTTGATTAATAAATTGAAGCCAGTATGGTATACAGGTTGCTGTTACTCTAGTTGATCATATTTTGATGTAGAACCTGAGGTTGCCTGTGAAACATCCTGTATTAAAGTTCCGTATTTTATAATTAATTTCCTAATTTATTGCACAACTTGATAGTGCGAAGTGAAATTTCTCAAAATATTATTGGAAAACCATTTTTACTGGAGTTATGGAGGTAAAGAGAAAAATGGAAAATAGTTTTCCTCAAGAACGGATACACCGATATTCATGAAGAAAAACTTTGTTATGGCTTTTGATGGCACAAACTTAGAAAAAAACTATTAAGTTCATTTTTTGGAAAAAGTGTTGAAATTTTTCTAAATTACAAAAGAAAATTATGGGATGTTCTCGAGGCAAACAAATAAAAGTTCAGGTACCGTTAAAACATCTCCAGTTCTCAAAGCGATCATTACTACATCTTACCACGGTCACTGACATCCATTAGACTCCGAGGACTCTAATAGAGATATTTTTCTCCCTTCACTTGCCAAAAATATTGTAATGTATAACTTGGTCAAATAAATTTCTATTATATTCTATTCTATTCTACCGTTCGAATCAGTATCAAACTTGAAGAAGTGTGGTGCAGATATTTTTCAAAATCTCTGACGTTAATTGTTGAGTCAAACCAAAGCTGGTTTGAAAATCTGAACATTTTGCAATGATGACGTTTGTGGTCAGCCTACGAGAGAACTGTAGTTTCCAAAATCCACCACGTAGAGGTTACAGTACGATTTTCGACCTCTCATTATGTGGTGTTTGTTTATCGTGATTCCCCTTGCCTCCCACATAACGACATTTTGTTGGTTATAGCACTTCCCTAAACAAGAGGTGCGTTAACTTAGCTCCTGCTAGCTCAGTGCAGGTCGGTGGGTTTTTTTGTGAAGTTAATTTTTTTAAGTTGTATTAGGCCTTTAGGCGCCAGCATATTTTTAAATGAATACTTGTTACACAAAACCAAAAAAATGAGAGATAATATATTCTTGAATATAGTGGTGAGTATGAATAATAACACACAGTAGATAAAATTGGGACAATATATTACAAAAAATTTTTTGAGAAAGAGTACAATTTCTGTACAAAGATATATTAAATCACTTAATGACTAGAAAATTTATAAAAAAAATTTAAATTAAGTGAAATAATAAAAAATTACAAGTTAAAGAGAAAGGTTTGACTGGTTTTTTACAGAAGTTTTCTGACCAAAACGTATGCGATGACAGTACAAATTCTTACATATTTGAGTAGCTACAGTAGATCGATGGGGTTGGAAGCTGCCGAAAGCTCGGTAAGTGAGGGACGTATAGTTGAGCTGGGATCCCCAAAATGAACCTCCTTCTAGCTTGGAGTATAAGCTCTGTTCGCTCTCAACGGTGATGCTGTCCAAACCACCAACTTCCTTACATTACGCTGATGGATGTTGATTTGGGTCACTCCTCTTCACTTGGTCCAGGGATTTTTACATAAAAACGGGAAAAATAAGTGGTTAAAATCAGTCGGGCAAAATAGAAATTTGAAATTACTATAGCAAATATGATAATAGGTACTATGTACGCAGATACAAAAATTACGATAAAACTACTCAATCAAGTACAAAGAAAAATTTTACCACACTAAACTAAGTAGAAATTGTAAGTCATGAAAAAACATAAATTAAGATAGCAAGATATTAAGTTAAAGCAAAAATTTGAAGTTGACACGAAAATCTGTCAGGAAAATGTTAATAAAAAATTAATGCCAAGTTAGGCTGTACTAAATATTAAATATTATGTAATTAGCATAATTTATAAAGAAAAAAAATAGGAAAAAAATTACAATATAACTTTTATGAGGCTAAAGGCCAAGAAAATTAACTCACGATAAAACGAGATAAAAAGGCAATCTACTTTTTGAAAGAAAAAAAAATAATGCCAAAAAATAAGATTGTTACGTTATTTAAAAGATAAGGTAAACTTGCTAAAAAAATTAAAAAATTTTACGTTACTTTAAGTTAAAAAAATATTGCCAAAAAGACAAAAGAATTTTTTTTTACGTTACTTAAAAATATGACCAAATGCCAAAAAGATAAAAGATAATCATTTTACTGGTGGCTTCTCTAAAAAAAATTAATATTTCTCAAATTGACTCTAAGTTAAACAAAATTATAGCAATGGTGAGGTGACGACAACTTGTGCAAAATCTGCTACATTTCAATCACTCGATAATCATATTTTAAACTTGTACGGACAGATAGACATAAGTAACAACAATTAGGTGTTTTCACTCTATGCAAATTTGCTTCTTTGATATTATTAAAATGAAGTACTCCATACATTAAATCACTTACCAATATTTAAGCACCTTTCTTTCATCTATCAATTTAAAATTTCAACAGATAAATAACAAAACTGAATAACTGAACTGGTAGTATACAAAACGGGCTGTGACATCATCGGTTGCATTAATATAACCAACATAACCTCAACTTTTAGGTTTTTTAAATTCATTGTCATTTTTAATGATTGTATCCGCACTTCTCATTTGAAACCAGTATGGCTCCAAGCAAACATTTAAAAATGACGCAAATGATGTCTCAACATTGTTGATTATTAAAAATGGGCTGCTAAATATAGGTTAGATTTCCAACCTACAAAAATCGCCTTATTTTATTGGGAGAAAATATTTAAAACTTCATGAACATTGCATTGAACAAGATTTTAGTTGAAAGTACGAGAACCAAGCGGAAATTTTCATAATAGTGACATATTACTCGGAAATTTTTAAAAGATATGTATTTTTGAGGTTAGGTGTTTACCATCAATATGGCTTAGTGTTTTGGGCGGTAAAATTTTAATTCAAATTTAAAAATACTCTTTGGATATTACTCAACTGGTTGTGGAAATTCAAATGTTTTTAGTTATAATTAAGTATTACCTTCATAGTCAATGAGATTTTAAAATTTGTGAAAACACCGAATTTACTAAGTATAGATATTTAGATATATTTTTATTTACCAGCAGTTAACCGGAATAAGATCATAAAATCGACACTTCATTAATGATTAATTTAGGTAAGACAAAGATAGCGATATAATTAATCCATTAATGAAGCTACACAACAGACAAGAAGAAAGAAATTGTTTGTTAGTTCAGAAACCCCAAATTCTGGGACTCTCTGGACATACGTTTGGTGAGTGCTTTAAATATCTACAGATTTAATCGAAAGATAATAAAATAAAAGATAGAAAACACTCACCTTACGTTTTCCAGAGGTGTCCCAGCAGTAGACCTTCTGGATAGATTCGGCTTTGAGCCTGGTTCCAGCCTAGGTACCATTTTACTCCAGAATTTCCACCATCGGTTCCTGAACTAACTTTTGTGCTTATACACAATTGTATTCTCTAGTGCATCCACCCCAGTATGTAGTTCACCTAGGAAAACGCATCAAACAGCAGAAAAAATATCTAGGAACCACAAAAGAGAATACAGGTGACCACCACGGGTCAATCTATAATTGTCTAACATTTTCGTTACCCAAATATAGATAAGATAGTTTGCCAAATGGACCGATAATAATTATTTAAACGCCGTTAAATAATCGAGATACATAAAGATAGAATGCCAAATGGGCCGATAATAATAATTAGTTAATCCCTACGTTAAATAATTTATCGAACAAACAGGTAAACATGTGTTTAACCTTTTAAAACAAAACACAGGGTTTAACAAAATTATTCTCAAAAAATATGTCCACTTACAAGCTTAAAATATACATTTAATTAATCCGTCTACATAAAATAATCGAAAACTTTAAGGATTACAAAGATAAAAGTGAATAAGGCACAAGACATCTCACCATTGCTACGAAGCTAGACAGGATCTTCAAATACAACCGCTTGTTACCAGCGTTGGATCAAAGATGATCAATTTTCGCCCCGATTCTACCGTCAATTATCAAAATTCCCCACAGCGGCGCTGGATGTCTTAATTTCATTTACATACCAGATATTGTTAAAGGTTCGCGCACACTGTAGCATATCACTTTATAACTTAAAACTTTACAAAATATTTTAAACTGATCGCAAAACAGCGAAAAAATACTAAATATTAGCAAAATACAATGTTAAAGGGAGCTGTAACGTTATTTCGACAGAAATTCCGTTACACTCACTAGTCGGGGTGCTTGTTTATTGTGAGTCCCCTTACCTCTCACAGTTCGTGATGACTTTTTTGCGTGAGTCTCTTACCTGTCACAAATTATTTTACTCTATACAGGGTTGGCATGTTTAAAACAAAATGATTTAAACAAAGTGTTTAAAACATCGCACTGTGTTTTAAACAAATGTTTAAAACATGTTTAATACACAATGCGATGTTTTAAACAACTGTTTAAAACACAGTGCAATGTTTTAAATACATGTATTATTTTGGAGTTTGTGGAAAAACAGGAAATGTGCCGATGATGGTCCATTCCAATAAATAATTCCGATATAGTGGTCACGTGCACTAAAATGAAAAAAAAACTGTTTTTTTTCCAACCCTGACTCTATACTGATGAGATTTCTCTTAGTCTTCATCACTATCGTCCTCAGTTACAGAAATAATTTTCTGGGTAAAAACGTCGCTGAAAATTTCAGCTGGCTTCAGAACTTTCGACAAATACCTCAGCTAGGGCAAATAGTATACAATGGGTTCATTTAGCATTTTTTTAAATTACATTTTCTGAAATATCTATTAATTCTAGAGCAAAATGCAAAAAAAGAATTTTCTAAGGTCTCTATAATAGGCTCCAAAATTAATCAAAAACATATCAATGCGTGGCGCTTTCGTGTTATAGCTGTGTGACATCAATCTCTCTATCGCATCGGGAGACGTAGACGTAGCCGAACCGCTTGCCTAGATGTCTGACTATTAAAAGATGCTGCGGCTGCGTCTCCTAATACTAACACTGATATTCGATTGCGGTGGACAAAGTTATTAGGTAAGCGAGGTAGGACTGTGGAGAGATTTACGTCAGCGATTCGACCGCCTCAGCTTATGAAGAATTAGATTTTAAAGCAGCATATTTCTGGAACAACATATCGGATCGAACTCAAATTTTCAGTGTAATAATTATTTGATGATTACTTCGCACAGTTGTAATAAAAAGTGCAATATGAGATTTGACTAAATGACCCCATTGCAGCAATGTGCGAGCAGCAGTCAACAGTTCTGTTTCCGTTGGCACAATTGTATACTATCTGTCCCATGCCAAGGTATTTGTCGAAAGTTCTGAAGCCAGCTGAAATTCTCAGCTACGTTTTTGCTCGGACTAATATTATTCTTGTATTTGAGGACGATAACGATGAATACTAAGAGAAGTCTCATAAATATAGAGTAACCTGACTCATGAGAGGCAATAGGACTCACGCAAAAAAGTCACCCCAAATTGTGACTAGCAATACAACGAATCATCGAAACACCGAAGTCAGTTGGCCTCTGGTTGGGCTAAAAAGTACAACAAAACTTACGACAGTTGTCGTGACAATCATATAAACTTTTGTTAGTGCAATTGTAATCATATCACTACTGAGAAATTTCCCCGAGCTTGTCACATTTTACGTCCACCGCCGATATGTCAATTCTCAATATTGCAGGATAAGCGATTTTTATCTTTTGAGAGCAATTTGGTTTAAATCAGATAAAAACTAAAAAATTTGTAAGGGTGTTACAGTCTTAAGTAAGATGCTCTCTATAAAAAGTAGTTTAATTAACACATAGAGGCGACCTCTTTCGGATTTTTGGTCTGCTGGTTAAGATCCGTAATTATTTTATAAATTTTAGTAAAAAGTATCTATGTCGAATTTAAAAATGTTTGTAACTGAAAGGTCGTTTTTGAAATCAAATTTCTGTGCGTCAAAAAGTTTTAAACTTCATATTAATGTATTCATGCCAACAATAAATACACTCCATACTTTTAATTATTTTTTAGTGTGTGCAAAAAACCCGAACAATAATGAATGTATAGCAATGTTGCAATATAAGGCCACTTTACAATACCCACCATTCATTTTAGTGCAATATTTCTTTAACAACGTTTTGTTACACAATGTAATTGTTTGCTAATTAATACACAAATCTGTAATGAAGTGGAATATCCAGTATTTAAAAATGTACGATGTCTCATAATAGTCAAATAATCTATATACAGAGTGAGGTAATAGTGCGTGGGGCTTCGATAGTTCGTGTTCTATGATGGGTAGAAATTAAGAAAAATACTATAACCGGAAATTATTTTCGAATATACAGGGTGAGCCAAGACGATTCTACAGGTTCAAGTGTATATTTTTTAAATGGAATGCTATGTATATCAGTAAATTTTGAGGCCGCTTTCTAGACTCCTTTGACTTCTATATTATTATTAACTCACTACTAACAACCACTTGAATGTAATGATTTTTTTTTGTTGAAATAATGCCATCTGCAGATGCATATTGAAAAATGTCACTACAGTCACAATTATGGGTTTTAAGAAAAAAATATGTGATACTAGTTACGAGACATTTTTTAATCATTTTCAGTTCCTAAAAATATACAGGGTGGCCAAAATGATTTTTCAATGTAGAACTTTTTGAATTGAATTTTCGTATGTATATCCCTACAGCTGTTTGTAACTATTTTCGATTTATTGGGCCATAAGTACAAAATTCAAGAATGAACTTAAAAAAAATGAGGTTTCTTAAAATAATTCGACAGAAAAAAATATGAAATCCAAGATTTGCTGAATTATCTGTTGAAAATATATATAGGTGTATTAAGATAGTGAAGTTACCTACTAAATATTTTGTCCTTATTCCAAATATGTCTTGATCAGTGGGTCTTACCGATTTAGTAATTTTTAATGGTGTTTCCATGTTCTTTATATATGACAATTAAAGACCTAGATTTCTAATATCTGCTCTAGATTAAAATATACACTTATAACGAATGCTAAAATGCTTTTAACTTACTGTCATAACTAGTAATTAAATTTGGACTCTTTTTTTCTTAAAGAAACTTGACAAACCTTCAAAAATATTTCTGAAAAGGCAGCCTATCTATTGTAATAAATCATGATAGTGATAATGATTAATAAAAAGTATAAATGAAGATAGTATTTATTATTAGAATCAATAGTTATTACCGGTAGAGTGGGCGAAACCGGGGACCAACTGAATATTTATTTATTTTCCACTATGTTGCAGTAGTCTGATTTTGATGAAACGGTTTGTCTACATATGTATTGCTATATAATATAATATTTAAGAATTTTTCTAAGGTGGTCACTCTGATAAAACCCTATAAAATCCCATTTGAAAAAATGTTTTGTTGAATAAAAATATTAATAGTTAGGCGAAACAATTGAAAAAAAAATTAACTTCCTTTATAATACTCCTTACAATAAGGTTTTTGGTTCGTCACTCTATCTCTATTGGATTTAGGGGAAAAAATTTAAAGAGCATCGTTACTCAGTAATGTTATGAGATAGGTGAGTAAAAACTATGTAAATAATAGTATAAAAGGATAACACAGCCCCACAGAAAAAAAAAGTTTTTGATCTGGACGACTGACCATAGTATTCCTATGTATTTTTCGACGCTGAATCCGAATCCGAGGTCAAAAAAATTCGTATACCCTCAAACTTTTGCGCTACAGTCAAAAACAATCCCAAAAATGGGGTAAAACCGTCCCATACATCAGGATTCAATGAACGGATGTAAATGAATAGTGAAAAACGTGGGAAGGGAAAACATTTTATATTCAGCAGTCACTTACTTGAATATTGACTAGAAAACTACCCTTATAATATGCTGAAAACTCCCCCTGTACAAGCATAGAGTATATAAATGCCAATAAATCGCGAGAAATGTTAAAGTTTTTATAGTTTTAATACAGTACATGAATCTTACGGGTGTCTCAAAACCACCCATATAACAGGGTGTAAACCACCCTTATATAAAAATAGACTGCGTGAATACCAATAGATTGTGGGAAATGGAGGCGTTTTCGATGTTTTAATTCCAGAATAGAATCTTGGGTGACCCTGTTCTATTTCATTTTAAATAATGACAATCGTACCGCTGATCATTTGGCCTAATTGTAGGAAAACCGTTTGGTCGATGACAAAAAAGTATAAATATTATTTTGTAGTGAATTTTGTGTTCTTCAATTTTACTTAGGAGTTTTTTTGTCATAAGTACACGTAGGGATTGCATTACCGGTTAACCGGTTAACCGGTTAACCGGTAAACAGGACAAAAAACACATGACGATAATCACCGGTTATTTTAATTTTTTACCGGTTATTTCGGTAAATTCTGAACTTACGATATGTCACGTATTCAACGTTTCTATTTATGTCAGTGACTAGTATTCACTAAATATAAACTGACTGTCCCATCACTGAGCACTTTTAACAATAAATAAATAATATAAAAAGTAAAACCCAAACACACAAGCTCTAAGAAATACAAGTAAGACAGACATTGACAATATCTTGCGACAGGAAATTGAATATTTCACTGCCTCAAATATCCGTGGAAAATATTTAGAAGAATGTTATTACCAATTTTTATTAACATATCGACCTACCAATATCGATAGAGGAAGGGCATTTTCAGTTGGTGGTATTCTATGTACAAATATCAGACGACTAACAGATACAGCTTTGAAAAACTAGCCCTTTTAACTTGCTATTTTTAAAAAAATATTGTATTTTTAGATTAGGTATTCAGTAAATGCCCTATTTGAGTTTTTGTTTGTAGTTTTTGTTATTTTCAGAATAATTATATATTTAATTTCATTTATATTTTTCCTTTTGATAAAAAAACCTTTTGTTTGTTCATTATAATAATAATAATACATTTATTTTACTCAAAGTAAATATGATACAAATTGAACTGTAGAGCTCTTCTTCCATTTGCCCAAATACAAATAAACTAAATCTAAGATTATAAAGAGATTATAAAAAAATATTAATACATATAAATCTAAAATTTCAAGAAAAAAATAATAATTATTTTATTTGTTAATATTCAGTAATGAATTGTAATAATCTAACAAATGTTATATTTTATAATAATAATAATAACAATAATAACAACAGCAGCACTCAGACATGTGAGCAGACAAGGGGAACGGGCAGACCCCCCGAAGCGAAGCAAAAAGGTTAAAAGTAAATAACATTATATCGGAAAATGAAAAAGAAACATACGCGCATCCATAACGCAGCAAAGTCTCCTGCTTCTGATCAGCCAAAATGTAATTTTTGACAACTTTAATAAAAACATTTTTTGATTTATATTTTTTATATTCATTTGGAAGTTCATTCCAAAGATGAGAAGCAAAATACGTAAATGGTCTTTGAGAAATCGCAGTTTCATGCTGAGGCACTAAAAAATTTTGTTTGTATCTTGTATTATGCAAGTGATCTCATGAAATTAACTTATTTCTTAAGTACTGAGGTTCGTCATTATGAATTATTCGCCAAATAAGTGTGAGCATGTGTAAATGTCTGCGGTTTTCCATGTTTAATATGCTATGTTTATTTAGATGTGGTGATATATGTTGTCTATATGGGATACTGTAAATATAACGCATACATGAATTTTGAAGTTTTTGAATTTTCTTTTTTGCTGTCGCCGATAATAACTTTCCATATGCAACATCACCATAATCAACTAAAGAATATGAGTGAATCACAAAATTTTGATTTACACTCTCTGGATATGTCTCTCGCAAAACTGTAGAATTTCTTCAATCGACTGTAAGCGAATTTCAGTTTGGAAAAAATATGCTTCTCAAAGCCTAATTATATTAATTATACGTATATAAAAATGTTTTTTGTTAAATTTAGATAATTTTGTACATGGAAAAAGACAATTGCCATTTTCGCCACCCTAATCATTCATTCTAGAAATTACCGGTAAATACCGGTTAACCGGTTATTTACATTTTTATTTACCGATTTACCGGTTATTAAAACTTCCGGTAAATTGCAATCCCTAAGTACACGGTTTTCAGGATAATCCCGAAAAACTCTCCGCAAAC